>JARHVA010004446.1:92500-317500 GCA_037957365.1 Torreya grandis | reverse complement strand
TCACACTATTCCAACCACTTGATGTTCCCCTAACATGGAATGAAACAACTAGAGGTAGTTTTGATAGTTAGATGGAGAGTAGATTTCTACAAACTACTCCTCATCTCATTTCTCCCAGTCCACCTTCAATAACCATAATTTCTTAGTAAGGAAAACTAACCACAACAGTCATTATAATATGTATTCTAAAAATATAGTCATAATTTATCATTTAAATATATCATGATAACATTTGAAATCTGACATGTTTTAAAACCACATAAAAACATATTATTTAGATACATTAGTCATGAAGTCATAATTTTTTAAATGGATGGTTATTACTTAAACATGTAAGGTATTGACAATGTAGGATTGATAGAACATAAACATCAATTATTATTGTCCACTTATTGATAATAATCTTAGACTTGTGTATAATGGACACACACTCATTTTAAATTAAGTCTATTCTAAATATATGTTATATTATGTCTATTGATATTTTGTGTTATTGTATTTGGTCTTTACATTGAATTGTACTTTAACTGAGATCATATTTTATATTTTTTTTAGAATGGGCTTTGTGACCACTTTTACATGAGACCTTAAAAATAATTTTATCAATTAATCACATTCTATATCATAAAAAATGTTCACACTTTATATTATTCTAATATTGTGTAAAATGGGCACATGCCCATTCTAAACAAGATAAGAATAATATGAACATCCAATTTCTAACCAATATTATATAACACATGCCATAAATGTTTTTGGAGACACACATAACTTTGTCCCACATATCCTTGTTTTTCATAGCCACATTCTTTCACATAACCTATTTGGATTGACCCAAGTGGACTTTGAATTCACCCCAATCAAGCAGAGTGCCATCTAGGTGGAAAACACCAAGATATTGACCTCTTTTAATTAGTCCAATATATTATTATTACATTATACCAAGGGATTCACCAAAATAAGCATGAGGGATAGCCATTCCTCAATAGTTTCCCCATGCTCCCATCATATGTTTGGTATAAGCTAAGGTCTGAAGTGGGCATAAGCTTAAACTTCATGAACATGCCCTTGTTTACTATGATTTCCAACTTATTGAATTTTCTCTCTACTAGAGTGATCCTTTCTAAATAGGCTTGGTTCCTCTTAATATGCATACCATAGCTAGCCTGAGTCTCCACCACTTTTCCTAGTATTGAGAAGAGTTACAAGAGAGCATCATTGACTTGACTAGTCAGGCCTACCAAGAAGGAACTTCTCACTTGCATTTCAAGGACCCAAACATAATCTTTCATGTCATCCATTAATTATTTAAACATTTCATGGGTGGATTAAAGAAATGAGATTAGATATTTAGCCACATTTTATTATCCCATGGGAATCCCCTCCTTGGTAAGAGAAAACATATTCTATTAGGTCTACCAGACCATAGAGTTTCCCTCTTACATATTTTCCTATGGTGTAGTTAAATTCCCACTGTAGTTATGGGTCATCCTGTATTGTCATCTTAGGTTCTTGAGATAATGTATCCATACCTAAGGTTAGAGGAGGTGTCAGTGGGGTGATGGAAATATTGGTGACAAGTGGAGGATGTGGTGGAGGGGGCATGGAGGAAGCAAAATGGATGAATGAGGAAATTAGTGGAGGTGGTGGAAACATGGGGGCATAGGGAGGAAATATGAATGTGGAAGCCTAAGGAAACACCTACACTTTCTAGTGGTCCTGAATCATGTTAACCTAGAGAGATATGACTCTATGGAGGGGGTATTCAACATAAAGGAGGAAATTGATTGGTTAAATCCAAATCTATGGGAACTCAAGATTAGGGAAAAGAGAGGCCATGAGATGATATAGGGATCCAATGGGGGTGGTGTAGGAGAATTTAATACCTTTTATTTTACCCTTGGCATGTTTCTTGGGTTATCTAGGGTTATTATGATTTATAGAGAAGTGGTGATGGAAGCTATGTGGGATGATTAAGGAATATACTAATCATAGAAGGTGCAAATGGAATAATTTGGTCCATTTGATCTATGCATGTAGGTGCACTTATCACAATATTTATAAATACACTAACTTAAGCCAAGGATACTATAGGAACTTGGGTTTGTAGAATGACCAATTGTGGCATGGAAAGGATTCCAAGTGAAATGGATGGAGAAGATGGCAAAGAGGAGGTGAGTAAACTAGGCATGACCAAATCTAGAGGAACTTAGGTGAATTATAGAAGGGGGAAATGGGTAATAAGGGAGGATTTGCCTAAGCGGATGGTAGGTGAGTCAAGAAATTAAGTGATGCCATGAGAGGTTTTTAGAGTGTGGAGAGAGAGGGGGAAGGGACTTATGCTAGTTTTACCTATTGGTATCAATGAGGACTAGTTTTTTGGCTACTAATAATATCAAACCTTAATTTTTTTGTATCCTTCAGTCAATTCATTTGATCTTGAGCCACTTGGGCACAATATACATAGATCTAAATTTGTTGGAGATGAGCTTCTCAAACTATAAGTGGTTGTGGAAGAGTTAAGGGATGAGTTTTTTTAGTTAGAATAGGTGGTGGAGGATCTGAGGGCCAAGGTGTATGAGGATATATAGGAGGATAAGCTATCAAGACTCCCTATAAAATCCTTTATAAGATCTATGGAGGATACACCTTGACATATTCTACATGTTGATCCATAATAGAAGGGAGAATAGATGGATTAGGATTAACCTTCTTTCCTTTATTAGGGGAATTCTTCAATGGAGTGTTTATAATATGTAGTTGATAGTGTATTCCAATCACGTAGAATGGGCACATGACCATTTCAAAAAAAATAAGAATGATATGAACATCCAAAATTCTAACCAATATTTTACAACACATGTTTAGGGGATTCTTTAGTGGATTTATACTAGTATTCAATTTGTAGTATTCCAATATTATGTAAAAGGGGAACATGACAATTTTTAACAAGATAAGAATGATATGAACATTGAAAAGTCTAAAAAATATTCTGTAACATAAGCTTAGGTGGATTATTTAATGGAATAATGCTAGTATGCAGTTGATAGTATCCTAATATTGTAATAAGTGCACATGCAAATTCTAAACAAGATAACAATAATATGAACATCCAAAATTCTAACCAATATTCTATAACACAAGCTTGGTGGGATTATTTATTGGATTAATACTAATACGTAACTTTATAGTGCATTCTAATCTTGTCTAAAATGGGATCTTATGTAGAATGGGTGTAAAAACACCACTATGTTTTATTGTAATATTACCCAAAAAAATTTAAAAAAATACTAATATTTAACATATATATTTCACCACAAGATACTTAACTAGTGATATTTAACCAAAAATGTTATATCTAATCCATTTAGCTAATGATCACGATGAACATATATGTAAATCATGAAAAATATTAAACCATAAACACTACATCACAAGATAAATGAAATGGTACAAATTTATCCATGCCTGATACAACATTACAACCTCTATTATATAAGTACAATGAACAAATGTTATAGTTCTTAGCAATACATAATAATATCATAAATGATAAAACATGATATAAATATCCTTTGAGTAGAGTCTCCATGACTCAAGTATCAATTGGTAATATCAAGTGTAGTCTCAAGTATAGTACTCTTGTTAGGAGGGAGATCATCATTTGAGATCTTTTATACACCAAACATAGACCATATATCCCCTACATTATCTCCCAAATAAGGGGATGGCCCTCCATTCATAGATGTGTATATAATAATGGTGCATGAATCCAAAGTAACAAACCAAAACCTATGTTGAAGATATCTAATAAATAATGTATCATAAAGAAATCTATTATAATATAATATTACACAGATACAAAAAATATATCAACATATGAAATGATAATGTTTATCAAACATTAATTTGGCTAACATTTTCAATAATAAATGATCTCTAGGGTCTATCAAATTCATACACACCACTCAATCACATTACCCCTTTTCTTGCATTGGTCACATTAATTAAGCCAGTGAAATCTATCCACTACTTAATTAGGGTCATGAATGTGAGATTCAGTATAAATAATAATAATAATAATAATAATAATAATAATAATAATAATAATAATAATAATAATTAAAAAAAAAAAAAAAACCACTAGATTCATTCAAAAATATTCGTCTTTAACAAATCAAAAATATGTTAAGTAAAAAAATATCACACACATTCATTTAGTCCATAAAATGAAGTGAAATGAATCCATTTATCTAAATTATTACATATAAGAAATAAAATATAAAAATAGTCATATAAATACCATCTGAATATGATTATTGGGGATTAGTTTATTACATTGTGTAAGTTTGAGTATTTACAGAGACATAAGTATTATATTGGTTAGTAATTAGTTAAATGTAATATTGTTACAATAATATTACAATTATAGGTTAATAATTATTTAATACATAATCAGTTGTTATATATTACTCATATAGGTGTGAGGAGATAATATTGGAGTGATTCATGGTGATATGATTCACCCTATTTATAGGAAAGGATTTTACTATATAACATTATACCACCTATATGAGTTTAATGAAGAATATAACTATTGTGGATTGAAATAATATTATTTGTGTATTCAACTATGTTTATCATGCTCAAATATGAATGAAATTTATTATTTGGTATCAGAGTAGTTATCGGTTTGTGAGAGCCTATGAAGGGTATTTATTTTGTGCTTCACCCTTGGGATGAGAAAGGAATATTTTGTTAAAAACTTTAGAGTAATAGGTAAATAAGCTAATTTAGTGTAGATCAGTGTATTTTTAAATTTGTGTAGAGTTCATCCTCTCCTTCATCAACACTTATAGATTTGAATCTGTCTAGTGATGTTTTTCACCAAAATCAAAGCCTTTGCATTGGAAGTACATTGCATAAAAATTTGATCAAAATATTTTTTAGAAATAAACACCACTTGGCATTTTGCACTAACCAGGAAATGACTCACTTTTATTCTATGATACATTTAAAGATGTTGGAGAAGCATGGGCATTGAAATCAAAACCAAGAGGTGAAGCACGTAACCAAAGATTCCAAACATCCAATTATTATACCAAAAAAATTATTGGGAAAGCATATAGATAGATTCTGTAGTTGGTTTTATTTCCTTAATACAAATTTGGACTATTTTTGTTTATTTTAAAAAAATATGATTGGTCATGTGTCATTCTACAACCAGTGGCTCATATATTTGATGTTTTAATATCCTCAACGCACAATGTTTTGGCCGATGATCTAAATTTAAACATTTATTTTCACTTGGAATCTCCCATGAAACCATCATGCCTCTCAGCCATTCCAAAAATCATATAATTAATTTGATGATCTCAAGTTCAATTTATTTATATAGTTTGATGGTCACTATGGATCTATCTTGTGAGTTATCGTATAATATTTGTTTTTCATTAAATCATGATTTTAGTAGATTCATTATTCTTTAGAACCTTTTTGTTTAATTGATATTATAGTCATGTTTTGTAATTTGAAAGTTAAGTCACTATATAAATTTCTTTTTGTTTTCTATATAAATGTCTTTTATTTTATTACAAATTATATAGGCTTATATTTTATATAATCATTTTGTTTTGTAACCTTAGGTGTTAATATTGGTATTAAAGTGTTAAAAATTTTATATTAAGTTTTATGTTTACAATCAAGAGAGTCGGTCCATGTCAATATTCTATTGCATGTTACTATTTAAATTCAATATTTGGTCATCAAAAGTTTTAAAAATGTCAAAATAGTCAATTTTTAAGTTTGTTGTATTTGTCAAAGAGTCAAATAAAAGGATGCATTTTTAGGTGACCTTGATGTCGTATGTAAACATATTATTTCACATTGAGGGGGGATTTATCTTTGACAAAATCATGCATCTGAGCTTCATCAACACTTTAACTAAGTGAAGTAGTGAACCTACTAGAGGATAGAGGAAATGAAGGCTAGAGGTTTCAGAGCCTCTCATCAGTCACCAACGATGAGGCCTAAGAAGATATGGTGACATAGTATTATCTTATGTTTTTTAATTTCCATTATGTGTTTGAATAAGAATAGAAGTAAAATCCTATTCAAGTAATGTAATTTGTGTATAAATTCCAAACATAATTCTTTGATATGAAAATATAGTGAAAGGATAGAAAGCACAATGTAAGTCATTTCATGGATCTTGAAAATTTTTGTGGTAGATCCAAAAAAACATAGGAGGTGAATAGTTGATGTGTTCCTATTCATGTCAAGGTTTTTGGTAAACCTATTTAAAACCATGGGAGTAAGCATTTATTTGTATCAAGGTCATGAGACAAATAGGGCATGACATAATGGGTGAGCATATTGTAGGTGAGAGTGTGAATATTTTTGCACCATGAAAAAACTAAGGGGGGGGGATGTTAGGGATTAGTTTATTACATTGTGTAAGTTTGAGTATTTATCGAGAGGTTAGTTAAATGTAATATTGTTATAATAATATTATTATTATAGGTTAGTCATTATTTAATAAATAGTCAATTATTATATATTAATAATATAGGTGTGAGGATATAATATTAGAGATATCCATGGTGATATGAATCACCCTATTTAATAGGAAAGCCTTTTCCTATATAAAATTGTAACACCTACATGAGATTAATGAAAAATATAATCATTTTGTGTTGAAATAATATTATCTGTGTATTCAAATATATTTATCATGCTTAGATATAAACCAACTTTATTAATGATCACATCAAAACTATTAGTTACTCATAATACTAATTAAATTATAATGTTATTTTTGCATGAATCAACATTATATCTCAGGCTCATAAAATTTTCATATTTCACATATAACAAAATCCAATCTAAAAAATCATAATTTTTTTATATTTAAACTCTTAAATACATTATCTTAATGCTTTTTATACAATATTAAAATATATAATAAGCATTCATTTCCACACCACATGTTAATAATGCATAACATAATTGAGTATATAAAATACATGTATATATAAGTAGTATCATCAATATGATTTAATGCATTTTATAACTATACGTTTTACCTATACACACACACATGTAAATATTCAAACACCATTACAGTACTAAACAACTACCATTTTGTATAAAATATACTCCTAAGATGACATCCACTATCAAATATCTTAGAGTATTATGTATACTCAATGTATATATGTCCATGTAATAAAATAATCTCATAACTCTTTAATAAATATAATGAATCTCATAAACTTGTTTTTATGAAACATACAAAATTTCATACATAGTATAATTTTATTAACTCTTTATAAATTAAATATATTAACATAATTGATTCAAAATTGACACATTAACCAAATTCAAAAACCCAAATGGATAATCCTAATTGGGTTACAAACTTTTAATAAAATTTAGTTCAAGTATACAGTCTTTATGCATAGTCATGTTTAATAAAACAACAACACATAACTGAATACCCAACTCAGGTATTGTTTATTATAACTCAAAATTGGGCACATAAAACAATGTAAAACACATAATTTAATCTTGTATACATATTCCCTCTATTGACTAATTAAATTCTTACACAATTCATATAAATCTAAATAATCAGAAATATGTAATCACATTACGAAATAAAGCACACTTCATATGTATATTGAACACTATTAAAAACATAACTTTGTAATTCATGATTAATATATATCTAGGTATGTTTATATGCATAAGATTGAGTGTTAATAAACATTTACTTATTCACCTACTCATACCCTGTTACTTAATGTGACCAAACCAAAGTTTTCAAATATAGTTATATAAATAAGTATGCATAATATAAAATATCTAAGAGTATATATTTATACTATTACCCTGTATGTACAAATTAATTGAATATAAATCCAAATAAATCCAATTGAAAACCATAACTACTAGTTTTTTATACAAATATCTTCATCTAATAAATGTATTATAAATAGTTTACCATTTAAAGTATTAAAATTCATTATATATATATATATATATATATATATATATATATATATATATATAGAGTCACCTATTAAATCCTTATAATTCATCATACAAGTATATATTTGTATATATGTATAAATATATTAATATATACATGAGTATATGTGTGTGTGTGTGTGTGTATATATATATAATCATATTTAATTGAGTATATACTTATGTATATATTTGTGTATATATATTCATAACCCTTGAAACCCATATTTTTAACCCAAAAAGTTTGAATTGGCTTAATAGTTAAATGATCATATAGAAAAATGTTTTTAATTCTATATTCCAATATACCTAAATGAATATATAACAACATGGTTCAAAACAAATAGCTCAATCTGAATTGTATGTATACCCATCTAAATAATCTCCTACATTTGAATAGTGATATATAAAATGCTAAAGAGGGTTAGGACAGAGATTATAAATCCTATATCAATCATGTATAGGACCTACAACTCTACCCCAACCTCCTCAAGTTACCCTAGGTTTGATGTAGGGTTATGTGGAGGTTGAGCCCTCCACATGGCCCTACATACAACCCTTCATAATTTTATAAATAATTAAGAAAATAGTAACTCAAAAGCAATTTAAAAACCTATTCAATAAAAAATATCATACATAGGTATTGAATTATAAAACCTATCTATGAATTCCAAATAAGTCATATATATTCCTTTTTCTTTTCTTCAAACTATCACCTTCTTCACTTATATCTCTTCCTCTTTATATGTTGTGAGTCATCCCATTAGCATCCCCTTCTCTCTTATTTTAAATCCACTTAATCACCCTCAAATTATCTTCCAATAATGACAGATTAATTGACTCAAAAATATACATGCTTAGATATCTCGACCAAAGTCCATAGTCCATCATTGTGTAAGCACAATCACCTCCATATTTTTTTCCAAAATTATGCTTAACTGAAGTCAATAGAATATTATAAAATCTTATTATCTCGATGCTTCTCTTGAATCCCTAAATAATCATGTTATATTCTTAATGAAATATTTACATGAAATTATTTTATCACTATATCACCATTGACTTCATAAATAAATCAAACAACCATAAGGCCACAAACTTCATGTTATGCCATGCAAAAACTATTGGCATAGTCGATATAAGATTCCCATGCAAAGCTGACCACTCAATTAATGTATTAACTACATATTATGGTATTACTAATATGAAATAAAAGACTAATGTTTAACATTAACATTCCATCCCAAACAAACTTTACAATTAAAATGATTTCCTAAATCATTCAATAGTAACCAATAGCTAATGTATTATGAATATACAATCTTTAGTCAAACATTTAATTGACTACAATACCTTTTTTTAAAAACTATATTTATATTTATAAATTTTAAATCAAACCTATATAATATAATAATAATAATAATCTCTAATTATTATTATCTAAAAGTCATAGATAAATAAAAATGGAATCAGTCTATAATTTTTAATGCTTACAACATAAAAATGTTATTCTACATATCCATTCCAAATAAGGCAATAAGGTAAGCAAAAAATATGAAAACTTACTCATTTTATCCAAACTATTACATAAAACAAGATAAACTACATAAGATCACTAAAATAATGAAAATATAAAATAACAGAATAGTCATTTAAATGTAAAACACAACATATTATGATTATCTATCAAAAAACGTAAACATTAATTATAAATTTGGTGTGTGTAAGGGTTTACATATTCATTCTATATCATCCCAAAAAATCTTCATTTTATCCATCCTATTTGATGATGCTCTCCCTTTATCACACTCAAAGGAAAGAATCTATCATACATCCACATCACAATAATGAAGGTAGTGTTATCACTTTGGAGTGAACCCTACTTGAAGATGTGTAAAACACACCCTCTATCTAGATGATACAATCATAAATTATAAAAGTGTGGGTGACTATATATTGAGAATAACCTATGGAGAGGGTTGGTTCCCTTAAGGTTTATCACTAAAAACTAAACTATTTTAATTTTTGGGGATGAAAAAGGAGAAAGAAACTAAAATGGGAAATCCTATCTAAATGGGGTGATGAAATTGAATGATTTATATTATTTTAAATATTTCTAAAAATAAGCAAGACACACATATGAATCTAAAATAAAACTCTACATGCGATCCTAAACATAACTGTTTCAAAATAAGGCCTGAAAGAAGCTTGCAAAGCAAATTCTATTCCTAGCTCTTCAAATGACCCGTAGAGGATGAGATTTTAAAAATAGGTAAGGAAAGGACATGAAAAAATGGGATATATATATATATATATATATATATATATATATATATGATATTACACAATTAAAAAATACACTCTATTCTTATCTTAAAAAAATATGCAAAAAATCTTCTTTATTTGATAAATGGTGTCGATTACAATTTTTGCTCTACTTCGGGAATTAATGAAAAATGGATTAAAAAATCCAATATGTAAGTATAAAACATTAAATAAATCCAAATTCACATTTTAAATATAATTATTAGTCTTCTTTGAGTTAAAATAATACTGTAATCCTTTTACAATATTAAATAAAGGCTTTAAAATCTCCCAATTCTTCAAAAATTGCATGTTCTTTTTTGGCATAGAATTGAGAAGTGGTGGGCCCATATTGACTTGTCAACCTTCCTTGAATGAAAATAATGAAATAAATTTGAATATAAATCCATATTTAAATTTATTTTAAGTTCTTTAAAGTCTTTATCTTGCATGAAAAGCATGGGAGATGTATGAAACTAGTCAATCGAAGAGATTTGACCCTTAAGGACTAGTTAAATCAACTTGAGCTCAACTTGCATGAATTGAAATTTTTGTGTTGAATTAATAATGATATATCCACTTTAAAAACATATATTATATGTGGTAACTCCAAATTTAATTCATTTGATATATTTTCAATACATTCTTTACCTACTTGATTGACCAATTAAGCCTATTAGGCCTAATAGCCTATATTTTGGCATTTAGAATCCATTAAACATGAAATAAGATGTTATGAAACCTGAAAAAAATAATTAAATATATGTTTTAAAAAATTTAACATCAAAATATATTTGATTTTGATGAGAAAACACTTGTCATTCAGTCAACAGGGTTGACTAGGCCTATTTTTCTCTATTTTTCTTGCAAATTGGCCATTTTGATTGAGTTGTATGGGAAAATTATAGGATTATTTATTAAAAAAATAAAAATTCTAGGATGAATAAAAATTAATAATCTTTTATCTCCATTTATTATATCTCGTTTAAGTGTCTTGTACTTTATTTTACATGTTTTTTCCACAAAAACATGATTTTTGCCCTCATGCATACATCTCCATACATAAAATTGAAATTTATGGAATAATATATTAGTTTAATTGAATTTTTAAAATTTATAAGGTTGATCAAATATGATTTGATATCAATAAAATCATCATTTTGTAAAACTAGTTTTTTGAGGGTTTAGGTGGGCTTTGAAGCTAAATTTTTAAAGTGATGGTTCAAGAAGTACAGACCTAAAATAAAATTACATTAATGTGTATAAAAATTAACCACCCCACCAAAAAAATAATTTAAAATATTGGGTTCTCATTCAAAATATATAAAAATTTATTATGTGGATAAATTTGTCTATGGGGTTTTGACTGCATTTTGAGGTACCTACACTCTTAAAGATTGTTCATAAAGTAAAACTTATAAAATGGTATTAATTTTTCATGAATTATAATTAAATATGGTTATTAAAAAAATAATAATATCATTCATCTAAAATCCACATGCGATGAAATATATGAGCATCTAAACAAGATGCTAGGAAGGGTGTCTAGAATTGCAAAAAATGAAAATTTCACCAAAATGAAAATAAATATTCACCTTATTCCTAATTATTGAAAAAATAATCATGGATTATATACCATGCTATCAAAACACTCTGAAATCACATTTTTCTTTAAAATTCAAAAACCCCCTTTTTGCCCTTTATGCTTATTTACTTGCAAAAGCCTGTATGAGCATGGTTTGCTTCAAATTTAGAGTTTTTACACTCTTTAAAGGTATGATTATGATGTAAAAACATCATCCCATGATTTTAAAACTTTTACCTAGACATAGAAATTTGTGTGGCACTCCATAATGATGCCTACTCTAATGGTGATCTCCAACGAACATGCTAAGGACTATTACAAAATAGTGAGTATCTCCACTCATCCAATAGACATGAAACTTTTTAAAAAGTTTTTCCAACTCATGATCACCTTGTGTACAAAATTTGAGGTCCTGAAACCATCTATAACTCCTAAAAAGTTCATTTTTCTCTCAAAATTGATCCTTGTGCATGGATTATCTGCATATTTAAAATTGACAATATTCTTTTGAAATGATAATGACCCATTTAAAATCCATTTTTGACATTTTTTAACCAAAATTAATGATTTTAGGCCATAATTGTTTAATTTTAAAGGGATATTGACTAGTTTTAGGAAAGTTTTATATGATAGTAGTAATTTGACCTTGATCAGTCAAATTACTAACAATTTTGGTGACTTTCAGGGGTTGACCAGACTGCTGGTCAAAGAACTCAAAAAATCTAGTTATGAAAAACTTAGGTATACACTAAATATTGGAAGATCTTGCAGATCAAGACATAATAGGAGAAACTAACACAAACAACAACAAACATGTGCACATGTGCACTTAGAGGAAATGACAACAACATAGAAAGGGAAAAAAAAATACTGAAAGCATATGTGGATATGCACTTAGAGAAAACAATAAATTTATTCTATTATATACAAACTAACCTCCACCTTACTGGTCCTCCTAGATTAAATGGAAATCTATTTGGTGCAGTATGGAAATTTGAAACAATTTGCTTCTTTTTGATAGCTCTCTTCTACAAATGGGAGTACTTATATGTTCATATGTTATGGATGATGTAGCTATGCCTCCAAATTCCATTCTTAGATGTATGTATTGAAGATATGGATCTAATATCTAATCATCCTCCTCCCATCTTCTTCTTTGTTGAATCAAGGCTACTATATCTACCTCATTCATAGGCTGATCATGACTTGACACATTTTCATTCAAAAATTATATTGGCAATTCAGATAGTGTACTTGGTTTGATGTATTCATTTGAATTCATTTTAAATGGTATTTTTTCAAAGTCATTAGATCCTTGATAAGCATTCAAAAATGGTTGTAATATGACATTAATTTCTTCTTGAAGAATAGCTACAACATCACTCTTTACAAGACATTCATCAATCTCTACTTGGGGTGGAGGTGGACTATCAAACTTTGCACAAAAACTCTTCAAATCATACTAAAGGGCCTCTTCATCATCATCAATTGAAATGACATAAAATCCATCAGTATTATAACCATTTTAGGTATGGTGATCACATATTTCTACCTTTTGGATGAAGTTAAATGAAATTTCTTGATCTACTGCACTTGTCTCATATTTGTCAAGAAAATTCTCCATCTTAGCACTGACTCTATGTTAGTTGTCTTAATGGCTAAATTTTAAATAAATATTTATTTGTACCTTTTGAGAATCCTCCTACAAGTCATCTTCTTTGGTATCCTAAAAAATTGAATAATTTTTTTATCTCTCTAGCTGTATCTTCTTCACTTGCCTCACAAGGAAGAGGTTCTTTCTCCAAGAGTGGCATGGTAGACCCATAGAAGTATTCAATAATATTTGAAATATCTATATAAGTAACCATAGATACCTAATTTTTTTCATGAGGTTGTTCTTCTTGGATGACCTTCACCTCATCTCTGTGTAATTTTTCTTGAATGGCTTTCCATGAAGGAAAATATTTTGTCTTCTAAGGAAGGGATGAAGGCTAAATGATATCTTTCTTGAATTCAATATCTTGAATGATGATTTATTGTTACTCTTTATTTTTTAACTCCATGATTTGGTTCCAAGATGGGAAAGTTAAAGGTTTTTTTTCTGACCTTTTGATTTTGGTTCTCCTCCTCTTTCTTTGTCTTTAACTCTAACTCTTTGATCTGATTATCAATATTCTCTTGGAATATCTTATCTTTAAAGTGGTCAATGATCTCAAAAATAGGCTATGCCATAATAATCTCCTTTTCTTGACAATTCTCTTAGATAGAACTCCCAGAAGGGAAGGTCTGAGAAACACATGAGAAACTTTGCAAACTCAAAAGGGCTCTTAAAATGGTCACTTAAGGAGGAATGAATGGCATATAAGAAGAGTGAGGTTAGACCTTTTGTCCCTTGAGGCCTTTTATTTTGTCATTAATACTTTTAATATAACCACCTATATCCATCATCTCACTAGTGAGATGGTTCCAATTGGCTCTCTCAATAAGTTTCCATTGCTCTTTTATTTGCTATAATGATTCTCTCAAATGATGAGTCTGGTGAGTATGGGAATCTTAGCCTTAATATATCTACGAATAAAACTCTAGTGCATGATTTTAAGGGATCACTAAATTTTATTTAAGTCTTGGGATGGATTGGGTAGTTGTAAAATGGCCATGATTATGTTAGCTAGATAAGTAGAATGGCTCATTATAGGGTTCGTTATGTTGATCATAGTAAGGATTATATGGATCCATACTAAAATAAGCCATTAGAGACCATTAGTAAGCCAAAATATAAAATTAATCAATATTCAAATGATATCTGATGTTCATAACCATCTTTGAGTGACTAAAAGTTACATTGATCTTATAAATGCCTCAAAAGGCTAGTGCATAGAATGAATGTCCCACCAGGTGTGGAAGAAACTATTATCACTCTAGAGTGCACCTTGATTGAATATGTGTAAAACAAACCCTCTCTATATTTCATACAATTAGATCATATTAGAGTTTGGGTGACTATTTACTGAGAAGAACCTCCAGAGAGGGTTGGTTCCCTTAAGATTTATCAATTGTATCTAAACTATTGTGGTTTTTTGGGGTGAAAAATGAAGAGAAACTAAAAGGAAATCCTATATATAGGTTTGATACACCTAAATTATTGATATTATCTAAAATATTTATAAAAATAAGTAAGACACACATATGAATCTGAAATAAAATTCTGCATTCAATCCTAAACATAAGTGTTTCAAAAGAAGGCCTAAAAGAAGCTTGCAAACTAAATTCTATTCTTAGATCTTCAAATGACCTGTAGAGGATGATATTTTCATAGAAGATGAAGAAATGACCTGGAAAAAGGGGATATATATCTCACTTATATGTCAGTACACAATAAAAAAATACACTCTATTCGAATCCAAAAAAACATATGTAAAAATTCTTCTTTATTTGATAAATGGTGTCAATTATAATTTTTGCTCTACTTCAGGAATTAATGAAAAATGGATTCAAAAATCCAATATATAAGTCTAAAACCTTAAATAAATCCAAATTCACATGGAAAAGATAATAATAATTATTCTTATTTGACTTAAAATAAGACTAAAGTCCTTTTACAATATTAAATAAAGGCTTTAAAATCTTTTAATTCTTCAAAAATTGCATGTTCTTCATTTTTGGCATAGAATTGAGAAGTAGTGGGCCCATGTTGACTTTTCAACCTTCCATTCATGAAAATAATGCCATAAATTTGAAGATAACTCTATATTTAAAGTGATTTTATGTTCATAAAAGTCTTTATCTTGCATGAAAAGCATGGGAGATGCATGAAACTAGTCAAACTAGTCAACCAAAGAGATTTGACTCTTAAGGACTAGTTAGCTCAACTTGAGTTTAACTTGAATGAATTTAAACTTGTGGATTGACTTGAGAATAATATATCCACTTAAAAAATATATATTCCATGTGGTACCTCCAAAATTAATTTATTTGATATATTTTCAACACCATTCTTTACCTACTTGATTGACCAATTAAGCCTATTAGGCCTAATACCCTATCTTATAGCATTTGGAATCCATTAAACCTAAAAAAATATGCCATGAAACCTGATAAAATAATTAAATATACATTTAAAACCTTTTTTCATCAGAAATATATTTTATTTTTTATGAGAAAACACTCATCATTCAATTAATAGGATTGACTAGGCCTATTTTTCTCTATTTTTCTATAGATTGGACATTTTTATTGAGATAATTGGCAAACTTACGGGATTATTTATGACAAAATTAAAATTTTATATTGAATAAAAAGTCTTATAATTTTATCTCAATTTATTAGAGTTCATTGAAGTGTCTTGTACTTCATTGTACATGCCTTTTTGCACAAAAAATAGGATTTATACCCTCATCCATATATCTCCATGAATAAAATTGACATTTATATAATCCTCTCTGTGTTTAATTTACATTTGAAAAAAAATTAGGTTGATCCAAGATGATTTGATAGCAATAAAATTAACATTTTCTAAAACTAGTTTTTTGAGGGTTTAGGCGATCTTTGAAGCTAAATTTTCAAAACAATAGTTCATGAAATACAAACCTCTAAATCCCAAAAATTTCAAGTTTATATTTATAACACTAAAGCCCCCAACATCCATTAAAATATTTGGTTCCCATTCAATATATATAAAAAATTATCATTTGGATAAATCTACCTGTGAGGTTTTGACTATAATCTAAGCCACCTAAACTCTTAATGATTGTTCATAAATAAAAACCCTCAAATGGTCTTAATTTTTCATTAATTATAATTAAATATTGTTACTCAAAACATAATAAGATCAATCTTCTGAATTCCACATGAGGTGAAAGATATGAGCATCTGAACATGAGGCTAAGAAGGGTGTCTAAAACTGTAAAAAATAAAAATTTCACTAAAATAAAAAAAACTATTCACCTACTTCCCAATTCTTGAAAATATCATTATAGGGTATGTACCATGCTATCAAAACACTCTAAAATTCAAAAACCCATTTTTGGTCTTTATGCCTATTTACTTGCAATAGCCTATATGAGCATGGTTTGCTTAAAATTTAGAGTTTTTGACACTCTTTAAAGGTCTTATTATAATTTATAAACATCATCCCATGATTTTTAAACTCTTACCTAGACTTAAAAACCTTTATGAGACTCTATAATGATGCCTACTCCAATGGTGGTCTCTAACAAATATGCAAAGGACAGTTACAAAATAGAGAGTATCTCCACTCATCCAATGTTCATTAAAATTTTTCAAAAGATTCTCCAACTCATGATGACCCTATGTATAAAATTTGAGGGCTTGAAACCACTTGTAGCTCTAAGAAAGTTCAATTTTCTTTCAAAATTGATCCATGTGCATGGATTGTCTAAATATTTAAACTTGAAAATGTTCTTTTTAAATGATAATGACCTATTTAAAATCTATTTTTGAATATTTTTTTACCAAAATTAGTACTTTTAAGACATAATTCTTTAGTTTTAAAGGGCTATTGACCGGTTTTAAGAAAATGTTGTATGATAGGAGTGGTAATTTAACCTTGACCGATTAAATTACTAACATATAGTTATCAAAAAACATCATTATATCTATATATAATGAGAAATGTAATAGATGTATAAATCAATCCTAACTTAGAGAAGATATATCCTACTTACACTTTTGATTTTGGATACATTAGATATTCAAGGTCATGACCAATATGGATCCACTAGACCTAACCAAGGGATATCTTACCATAATAATAACACTAGGGAGGGTTCCAAAGCCTCCAATCAAGTAAAACTATGTAATAACCTTAACTATATCCTATGTTTTCATATTCACTAAACTAATAAAAAGTAATGTAAAAGTCTAATCTAGTGCTCATCAAAGCTTGTGGCTCAAAGTGGGGGTTATAAACATGAAAATTAAACATGCATAAAAAACATATAATCATGTCAATTCATACATAATCCTAATGCATGGGAGAGAAGTGAAAATGCATATCTATCTACTCTTATAAAGGAGGAATATAGTTAGGAATACTTACCTTTGAAGATGAACTCATTGATCCTCAAACTCTCACTTGGCCAAGGTGCTTTACAAGAGGTTGTTGTGGTATGTAAGGATGACAAGGATAAATCATCTCTAGGATATACAATCTATCAATATATCCAAAAGACTTCTCCACAAGACAATATCCATATCTCCAAAGAAAGTATGAAACCCTAAGCTATGTTCCTCAAGTAGAATGGTAGATAGGTAGATGCACAATATATATCTCTTCTTCTTCTTTTCTCTTAGAAATGGCATAATGGATGTGTTTATATAGGTGAATCTAACCTTAGTAATTTTCAAAAATTTAGGTGAACAAGGTTAACCCTATCGACCTAGTATCATTATTGACAAAAAATGAATTAGGTCACGGTCTAGGCCAGTTAGGGTCGACCTAGACCTTAATAAGTTTTATCAATTAGAGTACAAGGTTGATGGGGATGAAAGTGTAACATAAACCATCAAGAAGGTTTTTATGTTAGGAAAGGGATAATGAATGTGGTAAAGGATGAGAGGAGGTTGAAAAATAGGAGGCAAAGGTTAGGGGAATGTTTTTAAGAGATGGGTGTGTAGATAAAAAGTGGTAATAAAGGAAAATAATCATATGAGGAACCACTGGTCTGCCCACCTCTTTTCCAATACACCCCTAAATATTTGTACATAGAAATATTGAGACTCAATGGGTTCTTAAAATATAAAATGCATCATTAATTGATAAAGTTTGAAAATATTATGTGTATACATATGCCCCACTCGAAGATCATCATGTGTCATGTAGGTGTAATATGAGATGATGCTTCAAGAAAATAACATAGCAACATAAAATTTTGAAGTTGAATAAAGTGTAATAAGGATCAAATAAGATAAATGAAAGGACATAATTGAAAAACACATACTCTTACTTACCTTAGTGTTATAGATAAATAAGGATATGTAAGAAATGTGAAGTTGTCCAATGTAGGGAATATTAAGTGAACCTATATAGATTAGTGAAAAAGAGAAAAAAATAAAAAAAAATGCAACATAGACATATAATAGTTGAAAATATTTACTACAATGTCAAGATTTTAGAACATTTTATGATTTAGAGAAAGAGCTAGTCAAAACAAAGATATGATCAAAATAATAAATATTACATTAAATATTTGAAAGGTAAATAATTTTAAAGAGTAAAGATAAAATAGGGAAAAAAATAATTCCTTTGGTGTTTTTACTATTTTAAGAAAATAGAGATCTAAGAGACCTAGTGAGAGACCCAAAAATCATGATGGAAAGGAGATGACAATTGAGATGGGGAGGATGCATAATAGCCATAGTGAGTAAAACATAGGTAAACAACTAAAAATTTCAAATTTTTGATTATTTTTATTTGATATTGAATGATTATATAAAATTAACTACTAGACAAAATCTAAGCACTGGAATTAACCCTATAATATTTTTAGGAACACTAGGGGTAAAATAGGGTATTGGGTAAGAAGGAGTCAAACCAATAAATGATGAAAGAATTTATGGTAATTGGTCAAAAAAACATCATTATGGATGAATAGAGTTGACCAAGTCAACTTAGTCTACAAAGAGGAAGAGAACCAATAGGTTGAGTATGGAGTAGTACAATGATTTAGTTAACTGAGGGAGGGGGTTGACTACATAGTAGTACGATGAGTTAGTTGTTTTTAAAGTGGCTGATATATTACTATAGGATAAATAGTTGGATGACTTAGTACTATAAATCCAAAGTTTATTGATTTCATAATGAAGAGGCTGATCTATTATAAATTTGATAGTGTTAATTTAGTATCCTAGATGAAGTATAAGACCAATTTAATATTTAATAGATCAATTATATAGAAAATGGACAAACTAAATCAAACCAATTGAGTTTTGTGAAATTTTTTAAGAATCTAATTTGATTATAAATGACATGGATATCTAATACATCCTTTGTTGTTTGATATTTTGTAGAGACATCAGTGTATCATGGTTACCAAATTTGCTAGATCATTTAACAAATGTAGACAGATCGAGACTAATTACACAAGGTCTGAGAGGTATCATGGAGATGAGGTACATCCCATTGAGTGTTGATCTTGTTGTCATGTTTCATGGAGAATGGGAATGGTTTACCAACACATTCCAATGGGTGGTGGATAGGGATACCATACAAGTGGGTATCACATTAGATGACATCCATGACTTGCTTGGATTACTGATTAGAGGGACACCAATGATTATAGGGACACTGAATGGTCTAGAGGAGAGATGAACACTATCCAAGTGGGTGACATTCTCAGATAAGATATACATAGGGTTAAGAGTTAGTTTATTTGATGTGTATATCACATATATTCTATACATCTAGAAAGTCATGATCAAACTTGTGACATCATGAGTGTTATGGCATAAGTTAGATGGCAAGATACTACTATATGTGATAGCCTTATTCTAGTCCATTTTGGAACAGAGGAAATATATGATTTTGGGTCTATCATCTTGGTCTAAATCATGCATGATATGTATGGGATGTTTTCTAATGGGTAGAATCCCATTAAACTGGTGGCTTTCCTTAGTATGTGGATTTATGAGATGTTCCCTATATATCGGTTGGCTAGGTGATCCCATGTGGTCAATGATAGGCTACCTCAAGTGACTAGATGGAGGTAGGAAAAAAAACATATGCCATACCCCATGTTATAACACTATATATAATCACATGAGGGGAGATCATGTGGTATCCATACACATATACTACTACTATTTGGCTTAGTAAGGAAACCATTACACCAAGACTAGCTTGAGTGTATATTACAAGCCACTATACTTGGTGGGTAGAATTGTAGCTGGTGGTACACTTATTATGGAAGTTTATACTTCCACATCAAGAATTTCCTATAATATTACCTAATTTTTTGGCATGACATGTAAAAGAGCTGAAGGGGAGAAGAGGAGGAGGAACACTAATTGATATATCGATGATCAAGATGTGATGTGTAAGACCATAGACTTGTCGAACATGACAACCATCATCAAAGGAAGAGACGGAATAGATGTTGATGTAAGGGTATATAAGGTACCAAAGTTAACACCATATTAGGAGGATCAGTCACCACATCAGACACACCACATATGGAGACACCATCGATGAGATCAAGTATAGATGAGGGTGGTCTCACATGATGATATGAAAGCCAATCTAGGATAGAGCTGACCAATAGAGTCACCTTTTAAGGAGAGGCTTATGGAAGGAATGAGTGGCGACTCCTAAGTTCACATTGATACAGTGGTGAATGGAAGATGAGGTACTCAGGGGATGAGTAGATAGAAAGACCATTCTCAATAGATGAGCAGATGGGGAGACATTGGTCGGTAGCACTAACACTGGTAAGAAATGGCATAATTTTTAATTTTGATATAGAATATTAGCTTCATGTGATTGGAGTAGGTAGATATGTTTTTATATGTATATATGATAAAATATCTATCTAATTTTGGTTTTTTAGATCCTATGATAGAGGTTAGATGGGGATCCCTGGTCATGGCTATGTACCATGACATTTTGGATAGGGTGATGGCACCATACAACCCCACCATGTTGGATGATCCTATGGTACCATCTACCCCAACTCATGTAGGCTAGTTGATATTGGTAGGGGAGGTCATGAGGTAGCTACAAACATGTGGGGATGGATTGTAGCCACTAGTATAGGTGGGAGTAGGAGAAGCACATGATAGGTAGGCCTTGGCTCAAAAAAGAGCTACATAAATAGATATCATGATCCAAAATGGATAGGTACAGGCCTGATTGGCCAACCTATAAGGATATATAACATGATATAATCCCAAATTGACTCATTATAGTGCACCATGTAGAGGGGACAGTCTAAGGCATCTATGGGCAGTGTGGCTAGGCCATGGGATAGGCATGATGGAGCCCAATCATAGAGTTAAAGATATGTTTTTTTGTATTTTGTATCATTGTATTTTATAAAACACATGATAAAAAGACATCTTGTAGGCCATTAAAGTAATAACCAAACAAAAATCATATGATGACATGGAAAAGTCATAAGTAAAAGGATACATAAGTAAAAATAATGTCATGTTAACTAATAGAAACATTTGTTAACATGGGGAGGTTATAAGTGGAAAAACATGCAAGTAAAAATAATGTCATATCAACTTTATTTAAGTGTACAAACTGTTTACCAACTTGTTCCAAAGTACCTTGAATAATGTTGATGAGTTTGATGATGCACAAATTTCATAAGTGTGAAAGTACATTAAATATTTCTCAAATATAATTTCATTTAACACTTCCATGTTGTATGATGATAGCTATAAATTATGTCAGCATCTATCAAAACCAAAAAACCATTTCAATTGCTTCTTTCCATTTTCATTTCTAGAGATATCGTGGGACACAAGAAACACTCTGAACTAAGTCCATGTCCAGATTGATGACTGCCAACATTTAAATAGAAAATTTTTAGGAGGTTAGTCAGCTATCATTTTTACAAAAAATTTAAAGTATTGATGAAACTATGGTGAATGAATTCATTATAAATCTAATAAAAGAATCCATTAAAATGAGAGGTGTTAATATTCTAGTTTCCAACATAATAATCAGTTAAATTTTTAGAATAATTGAAGAAGGTAAGAGAATACTTGGAAGAAATCCTTTTTATGAATTAATTTCACAGTTCAATGGGAATGAATATCTTTATGTTGAATATGTACAAACCATCAAAGAAAGGCAAAATGGATCAGTAGGGAAACCCTACCTAAACCCTATAAATCTATTTCTTTTTGGGTAATATAATATTTCATATGTGAAGGGAAATAAAACATTTTATGGTGTGAAGCAATGTGTATCATTCTTCATCTCAAGTATATTTAGTAATAGATTCAACAAAGGGTTAATCTTCCCTTATTATTATATGGTGCTATTCAAATTTTTAACACTAATAGATCAACTCCTATTTGTCATCATGGTCTTATCAATTTAATTATTTAACATCATTTCCTTCATCAAAGCAAATCAACATGGAAGAATTTTTGGAACACCAAATTAAGCCAGTCCTTAGCATTTGTTTCAGCATATTCTATAAAACCACTAATAGATAATAAAAAAGAAGAGTTTTAATCTTCTAGGGTTAGGGTTTTTCTAGTGAAAGATGAAAAATTAGGTCATAAACCACACATCTAATTAAATAGAGTCTTTAGTAAACTCCAACAAAAAAGAAATTAAGACATAGGGTTTTAAAGTCTCATATAAAACCTAAATTCAAATATATTCCTTTGGCAAGCATAGCACAAGTAACCAAAAAACTAAATCATCACAATACATTGAGGATACCATCATAAAGGATCCCAATTACCTTGTGTAGATAAAAATAATATGCAAAAAATTAATCTTGGCACAAGATGATGAGGAAACCAAATTAGTTGCCACTCTGAGAACTTTCAACAATCACCATTATTTTATTCACCAAGAATGGTAGAAATAATAGTATTAGCTCTTAATGAATAAGTTATCACAACATACATTCTTGAGTTAGTAGTAGTAGCTCCTAATGAAGAAGATGTCACAATAGATAATCTTTAGTCATTAGCAATAGTCCCTAATGAATAACCTATCCCAATAAATAGTCCTACTAAGGAAGATGTTCATAAATAAAATATAATCACAAAAAAAAAATTAGTATAGGAGGCAAAATCTTCTTCATCTTCTTCAAATCATAATATAAGACTAGTAAGAGACAAACAAAAAAGTATTATGGTCTCTAAAGAATAAAAATCATCCAGTTCTACTAAAGATCTAAAGTTATAGCTCATCCTTGACCTATCAAATGTTGATGTCATCATCAAATAACAAGATATAGATATTGTTGATCTTCTAACTCAACTAAAATGTAAGTATTTACTCAACTCTTCTTTGACTCAAGGATTAAATAGTTTTAAAAACAAAACTTTGGAGCACATGACTAAAAATAAAAGGCTTGAGAAATAAATATCTTATTTTGATGAAGACATGGTAAATTCTTGGATATATATCAGTGAATTAGAAGAGGAAAACCTATTATTAAAATAACTCCAAAATTATTAGCAACAATAGTTTTCTATACAAAATCCTTCATATTTTAAACCTTCAGTTGATCAAGCCTATAAAAATATTGTTTCTCACATTGACTACCTAGACAAATCAAATAAATTGAGTTTTGAGTTCAAGGAACTCAAAGAACAAATTTAATCCTTAGAAAATGAAAAATATACAATGAAGGAAAACTTAGAGCAATAAAAATAGTAGACTCAAAAACTTGAAGCAAATCTACAAGTTGCATGTCAGATAGGGTAAAACATTCTATCTTGTAGAGTTCCCTCCCCCTCTTATAACCTATATTTACATGAACAATTTTATACATGGACGATACTAATAATTTTATGTGATTTACATCACAACATTGAAGATCCTCCTATGTTTCTAAACATTTTTTAGGAATCCACTCTAGAATAACAAGTTTTGTTATGTGAGTTTTATTTATGTAATTTGATATTAAGAGACTATAATAAGTTCATGGTTAATCTATATGTAGGATAAGTTTAACTAAGATCTCTTATTTCTACTTATAAAAATCAAATAGCTTGGAAATCTAGATGAGGAATATATGACAAAATCTAAAACTATAGGGTTATGTATTAGACCCACTTTTGTGACTGCCAAAAATTTATTGATTAACTTCAAAAATACTTACCTAATAAATCCAAACATCAAGTATTATTACTTTTAGCCTTTGTATAATAGTAGTTTCTCTTTTAATTAGTATACAAGGAAATGTGTTGATGATATCTTTGCATCTAGTGTTAGTGATTGGGACACATTGACAATTCCATTGAAGAGAAGAGATGTGATGTCTCCAACCAATTTAAGATGGAGATTATGAATATCACAAGCTATGAATGACATAATTATTGATGTCATTAACTTAGGAGGTGAACAAAAATGGGTTGGCATGAGATTCAGGCCACCACTTCTTTTGAATCATATTCACCATGGCATAGTTGGAGTCCTCAAATAGATGAACAGTTTTAGAATTGGAAACAAATGGTGTAATCATATCAAAGTTTCACTAGTCCCTTAGATAATCGTTGGGTTGGTGAATTTGACATATATGACCTCAACTAGTGTTTACAAGCTAGAATTAATAGTTATGAGGTAACAAGTAGTAGTTAAATTAGTAAAAGGGTCTTGCAAAAGGTAAATCATGGGGGAATTGATGAGTCCAAAATATGATCATTATTACTATTGGTTTTCTTAGTTTTTCTTCCATTACCTATCCTCTAGACTGAATGATGCAAGGATCTTAGGCTTGTATTTAATCTTAGTGTAGTAAATGGATGATTTATCTTACTTAATGAAACTAAATCCTAAGTTACTGATTCTTTCATTTAATTCTAACTCATTGCATGTTTAGTCTCTCTATTTTGTCTATATACAAATGATACAATAGTTTATAAGGAATAAGGACCTTTTTGATGATCCTTAAAGGTAACCTATAGAAAATATTTTGACATTTTATCAAGATAAGAAATCATTGGACATTCTTTTAGTTCATAAAATTCTTTTCTAGACCAAGTTACAGACTTGTCTAGTAGCTACAGACTCTCACAATCCACTTCTATAGACTCTCTCAATAGCTACAAACTCACCCAATTCATAGCTATGGACTCATGTAAGATCTGATTTCATTTATAAAAGTAGTCCACATATCCCATCAACATTTATATGGAATTATTTAAAAATTTAGGCTCATTGAATCAAGTTTATATAGAGTTACTTTGAATTCTACCAAAGTTCCTACTGAGTTTCTTCAGACTCTACCAAAATTGGTCCAGACTCTTCCAGTCTAATTTTTGATCTTGTAGAAACAAAATATACATATTTTAAGATTGTTTTGGTCACTTAATATTTATAGGATTCCTATAAATATTATATCTATAAATAGATATTCTATATATATTTTAGTGTAAATATGTCCATAGTATTTTCAAGGCAAATTGATATAGTAAATCTAGGAAGGCATTCTTAGTAGATATGTAATGGATTTTGTAATAGATATATCTTCCTATTAAAAAATATCAATCACCTATTTTGAAGAACCACTAAAATTAGGAGATTTTTCTTGATAACAAAATATTGACTACTAAGATCTATGGATCTTCTATTGCAACATTGTATAAGTAAATCTTGATGTCTTGATGAAGAGAGAGATTTATAGAAAATAGATAATATTTTTATTCAATTAATATTCCAGCATAGTTATAATTATATTTATGTATCTATTTTGATTAATGAAAACATATCCAATTTAAAATTACTAATTTGTATTTCATTCATATTCCCAAGGAAAGCAACGGCACACTCTCCTCAAGAACAAGGAACGTATTTATATATGGTATTTTATGGATTTAAAGTTTTCATCTATTTCATTTTCATAGTAGTATTTATAAATCTATTTCATTTTCATATCAATAATTATAAATAGACTTCAAAACTTGTAGGAAATTATCTTTTAGTTATAAGAGTTAATTTAAGAATTCAAATTAGTGTGTTTACTTTCAACATATCGTTTACTCCCAACAAGTGTGTTCACTTTTAGATTGTTTGTTTTTAGCAAATGTGTTTAATCTCAACAAGTGTGTTTATTTCATAAGATTGAACTATAGAGTGTTTTAATTTTGTGAGTGTATTTATTTATTGTATAAGAAAATCCTTTCTAGGATATATTAGATTAGATATTTAAGAAGAACCCCCACCCCCCCCCCCCCCCCCCCCCGCAATTATATTTGTAAGACCTACAACCATAAGCCTTTCTATAAAAATATTTGTACACCACCCCTAGTTTGAGTGACATCAACATATCAAAATGATTAAATTAAGGGATTAATAACACCCATCATCTTAGAATATTTAGGATCTTAAAAATAGGAATCAAAGACTTCTTGTGTCAAACATGTATCATCTGACATGTCAAGGTGTTCTTATGATAATAAACCTCCCTTAGCATATGATGTGATACCAAACTTATAGGAAATCAACTTAAATTCACTCATAGTGGGGGATCTATAATTGTATGGAAATCATGGAAGATTAGCAACATGAGATGTTTAATATTGATACTCTCCACACCCATTGGAAATAATTTTGATGTGTGAACTCTAAGGGATTTGATTAAGAGGATGTTAAATTTATTGGGATGGATGTAATTTTTGGACTTAGGATAGTATGAAATAATTTTAGTGATGGGATAATATAAGCTATTCTATAGTTCTTCCATCATCTAGAAATTATGGAAATACTATGAATCGCCATGTATGGTGACTTACATTTTAGAATGGGAGAACTTTAGACATTGGTGTAAAGTATAAGGGACTGCCCACATCTCATGCATCCATGGTTGATCAAAAAGGATGTTATATGGGAGATCAAAACTAATTACAAGGATGAGGGTTTGATAGACAATGGAACCCACCAAGATAGGGAGGTATATGGTTCTTGTTGACTATCATTAATTATCATCATTTGATTTAATTATGATCAAATTAAATCCTAGTGAGGACTCAATATCTTAATTTATTAATAAAAATTATATTATAAAATCTAACAACATATCCTCTATATACAAGGACTCATGGAATGTTTTTGTTAATGATAGATAATTCTATATACAAGGGATAATTATGGTTAGGGTCAATTGCTGGCATATCCTAGGGTTAAAGGTGATATGTTGTGATAGGAATAAATGACCAACTAAGGTTTTAAACTAGTTCAAATAAATGTAGATAGGAAATTTTTAATCATGAAGGATATGATTTAAATATCATGGTGGACAGAGAAAGACTTGATAAAATACATGATAGAGATTTAGGCAAGAGCATTCTTTAGCTATTAGATAATGTCATAATCTCCTTATGGAGTCCTTGAGTCATTCTTAGGGATAGTGGAATTTTGAAGATACTTTTGAGGTAAATTTTAAGGTAAGTCCTTAGAATGTTCCCCCAAGACAGTGAGTTTACCATGTGTGGTTATTTTAGCACTATTATAATAATTTTTTTTACTTTAATGAATAAACAAGAAGGGATTTTTGGGTTTTTAAGTGTTTTGGCCCTAATTTTGATGGTGGAAATCATGATGATTTTAATGATAATGATTTTTATGGTGTTAAACATGATTGGAAGAGTATGATTCCCTTTGGTCCCTATATGTACCTTTTTCCACTAGTCATGATTAGGAAATGGATCCTATTATATTCCCAACTATTGAGTTTTATAAGTATGGAAAGTGTCTTCACCTTCAAATTATATCCCCCATTTTTTGAATAAAGTCTTTAATGAGTTTCCTTAGCTACACACATTTATGTGTAGCATCCCATTTAAACCTATGATAGTGATAGTATTCATTCTATTTAAACTGATCAAGGTATGGTTTTATCTCATTAAGTAGTCTAATTTTAGTCAAAGTGATCATATTAGTAGCTATTAGTTTCCTCAAGATACATTCAACTAATTCCCCAATATCAGTATAATGTTAATTCTCTATTTTGGTTCATGGTTTTCCTCATTTACCTCATGGGATGATACTATTATAATTATCTTTAGGGTTATAAGTAGAGGTGGAGTTTTGGTTCATTTGGACATGTTTGGAATTGGACACATCATCTCCAACATTTTTGTTATTCTTAAATAATTTGGGCTTGGCATAAGGGGTATTATTTTTTTTATGATCATGGAAAGAATATAGTTAGATGACCCATTTATTAATAAGGTATTTATCAATATAAATAATTTTTTTTATTATTATTAAAGGTAGTATCACAATTGAGATTTTATTGATGAACCAATTCTCGATTAAGGTCATTGATGAATATTTTGTCCAATTCCTTTTCAAGAATATAATAAGGTAAATGACTAGCCAAGCTACACTGATGTTGTAAGAAGGAGGCAAGACTTTATCCATTTTTATATTTAGAATTATATAGGTCTAACATAGTTATGTCATGTTCCACATTATAATAAAAGTGTCTTACAAACTTATTAGGCAAGTCCTTGAAAGATGAAATTTACCCATTTGATAAATTTGTGAACCATTTTAAGGTGGGTCCTACAAGACTTGTTGGGAATAATTTAAATATGTATACATCACTATAAGTGACCTCATGACAAGAAATTAAATAATTCTTTATTATGGTAACATGGATATTCCTTTCCCCTATATTTATCAAACTTAGGTGGCTCAACATGAGTAGGAAAAGGAACTTGGAGGATACTCATTTACAAGGGGTAGGAGTGGAATTATTCATATTTGTTATTTTTTTTATTGTGATCATGAATAAATATTTTGAAGATCCTCCTTCATGGCTTGCCATTCATTGGAAAAATTAGGATCCATTAAGATACTTGAGGTGGATGTAAGATTAGGCTTGGGTTTGTGTGAATCTTGGTAAATGTTAGTTAATGGGATTTAGATAGGTATTATTGGTGAATTAGGTAGGACAAAAAATTAACTTTAAATGTTATCTAATTTAGGTGATTGAGCATACATTTATTGTAATCACTTTTGGATTTATATTGCAAGGTATATATTCCTCTATCTATTACCATTTTTATATTTCACCCATTAATTTAATCAATTGATCCAATAGAAATAAAGGAACCATACCCAAGGTGTGGGAATTTATCTCCTTTGTATGAACCTCTAAATAAATCTAGATCCTACCTAAATTAGATGGACCTAATTTAAGACTAGTTATAATCCTAAAAATATGATAAAAGACCTATTTACAACCAATACTATGATTTTGTCAAGGAAAAAGGAGTATAAATTAAAATAAAACTAAAAGAGGTGATGTTATAAATATAGATTACACCCTTGAGGCAAAGGTGTTTAAGACCTACCTTATCCAAATGATATGATGGGATCACCTCTAGGTGTGGGTGGCCTACTGAGTGAGATGAACCTCTAATTTTGGGGTTAGCTCCCATGATTCATCATCTAGGCTCAGTTCCTAAACCTACTACTTGTCAATGAAAAGGGATAGAAATATGCATGAAACAAACCTAAAATATGGGAGGTGATGCACCAACATGTTGAGCCCACTCTATTTGGCCATTCAATAACACTTATGAAATAGAGAAGGACTAGTGACTAAACCACTCTCTCTATGAGACTCTTAAGCACTAGTAATTCACATGGAGGATATTATAGATGGTTGCAACTTGAGGGTTATGAATGGGAGGTCTGATTCAAGACATTTCCAATAAAATTGCACTTCAACCATAACCAATAACACTTTCACACACCATATGAGCTATTTAAAATAATTTCCTAGAAATTAGGTGAGAATAAAGACCTGCAAAGGAAGATAAAACTCAATCACTTTTGTAAATAAATAAGTAAAAGACACACTAAGTTATCACTATTAATTCACATGGATGCTATGATATCTGGTTTCAACTTGAAGGTTATGAATGGGAGATCTGCTTCAAGACACTGCCAATCAAATTGCACTTCAAACATAACCAATAACACTTTCACACACCATATGAGCTATTTATAATAATTTCCTAGAAATTAGGTGTGAACAAAGACCTACAAAGGAAGATAAAACTCAGTCAATTTTGTAAATAAATAAGTAAAAGACACACTAATTTAGCATAGATAATTTTATCTAGTCTTTATATTGATCTAAAGGTTATAAGGTATAATTTGGTTAGAGTTTCTTCATACCCAATCGAGGGTTACATATAATGGATTTTGAGCCTCAATTTATAGAATAAAAGAGGTAAATAGAGGAGTAATGTGGTGTGAAATTGTAAATAAGATGTCATAATGACCCTAATTTACTCAATAATTAATTAAAAACATGAGTAAGTATCAGTAACAACTCCATGACCTCTCTCATGCATTACCTTAGATATTTGATGGTCTTAAATGAGACCTTATGTATAGAGGTATGGTGGATATAAATGAATTAATTATTATTTAACCTAATTTAAGTTATTATCACACTAATTTTTTTTTAAAACCTCTTCCTTTAGAAGTTACAATGGTATGATATGGTTTATCTTGGCCTTGAGGAAGCCTCAACTAGTCCACTTCTCTTTTTGAATGTCAATGAGGCTTAAAAATTGCCTTTTTCTCCATTATGTAAATTAAATGTGCCTTATTACCTCTATGAAGAAGTTATAAGATAATTTATGGTTCCCCATTAACCCTTTTATTAGCTATATATGACGAGACATTTTCCTTAGTTGACCAAATAGGCTTACTAGGCAACTAGGCCTAGTCACTTGATGTTAGTTACTTGGATGGCCATGAGACTTGAATAGAACCTTGAGGATGGGTTAGTGATAAATTTTTATGAATAAAATATAATATTACACCATGAATTATGCCTTAAAATTAATTCACACCTATAATTCTTTTTCATCTATATGACTACGTCATCCTTAACTAATACCTCGAGAATGCCTCTCTTGTTCATGCCTACAAAATCACTTTTAGGAATAATTAAGAGTATTTTATGGCCTAATAGGGTGAAATACACTTCAAAAAATCTTCTTTAATGATATATAATTATTATTCTAGATATGTTACTTATATTCATCATTAAATATTACAAAAAGAAGGTACTTGGTGCTTATGTACATGTGTTCATACAATCTAATGGCATGACCAATACCATATTAGAGTGTACCACATTTTTGAATGGTTTATCAATAAAAAATAGGGAATTTTTATTAATTTACCTCTATTTATCGTCCATTGAGTTCTTAACAAGGTTTAGGATGGGTTTTAATGGCCTATCATCTTAATGATGGCTCATAGAGTAAAGGCCTTATATTGAAAACTTAATGCTATGAATGTTGAGCACATAAACTCCCTAAAATGTATATAATAATTATTGGTATAATGTACCTTGTATATTGATATTTTAGTATAAGTTGTTAGCCTTTGATTCTTCACTAGGCATTCTAGGTATGTTGATAGTGTTAAGGATCATTCATAGAGCTACCTTCTAATGGTAACTCTCTCTAAACTTCACCTAAGATCACTATGATCGATGTATCTTTCCATTTAATAGTAAGTACATAGGGGTTTTAAACTTCACCTAAGAGCACTATGATCGATGTATCTTTCCATTTAATATATAAACATTTTAATTGGTAGTTATAAATGGTATACTGGAGTGATGGAGCTCAAGGGAGATAGTTAGGCTAAATTTACAATTCCTCTACCTCCTACCTAAAATAGATTCCTAATGACCTGTACTATCATCATATATCTTTTCATGGCCTTATGTATACCTAGGGAGTTTTAATATGTCACAAGGATGATGTTGTGGTTTTAAGGGCTTAAGCAGGGTTTTAGGCCTAAACTAAGCCTCCAGACCTTAGACCACCTATAGGTGCATTGGTGACTTCAAGGCCATCTTAACATCCTATTCTATCCAATTCTAATGTTTTAAAAAATCTCACTAGGTGAACTAAATTTATACATGTAAATAAAATAAACTAATCCTAATATAATCTAAATTAAACCCATGGTAGATCAAAAAAAAAGAAAAAGGAAAACACAAACTTTCTGCTTCAAATATGCAAGCTTTCTCCATTGAAATATACATTTGATTTTCTCTTTTAAAATATGGTGCTCACTCTTCCAATGCAATTGATAACATGAAACATTTTAGTTCAAAAGGAGTATTGTATGATTTGAATCAATTTTTATTTTCTTTGATTTTCTTGTGTATTAAAATTTGTTAACATAAGTCTAGATTATGATTTACTAATTGTGATCCTTGAAAATGAATGTTTGCAAGTTTATTTATAGACTTTTGGAGAAGGATCCAATAGTGGAGGATTATTTGGAATTATTCAATGGTCCAAATAATTAATGGAGGCTAATTAGTCCTCACCCATGAGGATGAAGACCATTTCAAATGGTTGAGAGAAGTATGGGGTTGGTTAGCTAAGTTAACAGCACTAAGTCAAATTTCTTGAAACTTAGGGGATGAGTCATAGGAGGATGATAAAGTTATGGATTTGGTTGGGATGAGGGAGAAAAATGTGGAAGATGTTTGGATGAGGTGTAAAATTTGGATTTTTATATTTAAAATAAGGATTTAAGTGTGCATAATTAACTAATTTGACTTATTCGATTATTTGAATTTGGAAGGAGATGCAATGTATTATTTGTAAAAGAATTATTAAATGGATATAAGTGTATTTTTACACTAAATGAAATTTATGTGTCTACATTTTCCCCTCTTCAAAATAGTGTTATGAAGAAATACTATGTTGAATAATAGTATAAGTAGAGTGTTAATTATTAGGAAGGAAAATTTTTCCCCAAATGAATGAAAATGTGTGTTAAGATTCCTCCTCAAGGGTATGTGCAAGAAAAGAGACAAATGTTCAAAATTTATTAGAGAATGATAAATCAATTGAATATATAATTGGTGTCAAACTTTCAAGATGTTGGTTATGTAAAAAGGTTGCCCCTAGTTAATGAAAACTAGAGTATGGATTTGAAAAATAATAGTTTAACCATTCAGATATTGCACCCTTATTGTTGTGATAATGATGCAGTTGTCAATTGAGAAGTTATGGGAATGATATATCCCAAAAATAATAAATTGTGGGTCTATAAATAGAAAAATATATTATATTTTTAAATGATAATGTTTATTTTATGTAGATATATTGTTGTAAGGTTTTGAAAATAGATTTATAATTAATTGTTTGAAATATGGATAGAGAAATAAGTATTATGGAGGGATGGAAATGAGAAAACTATCACCAATAATACATATACTTATCTTAATAGTAATGTTTACAAAATTTTAGAGGGTACATGTAAAAATATCTACCCCTAATTGTTAAATGGTAAAGACGATATTAGAAAAAGTACATTTCCCACTTTATAGACTACATGCTTGGATTGTGGTTAGACTCAAGGGTTTCACTATTGGATCTAGGAATGATATATACAAATTATGGTATTTCACATGATAGAAAATAAAAAATATAGATCAACTAATTTGTGATAAAGATTTAAAAAATTGATATTTGTGAGCATTGATAAGGAGATATAGCACTTTGATTAAATGATACTAAAAATGTGGATGAAATGTCTTAGATGATGGTGGTAGATGAACTAACCCTAAAGACCTTATGTCTCTAATAATTACCTACATATTCCACCTTATATCAAGATAAAGTATATGTGGGGATAACAAGTGATTCAAGTTTTATAAAAAAGAGTGTGGGAGAGATATATCTCATTGTAAAACTATGAGCTTAGTTAGGTTGACTAATTTATTGATTGATTGACTAACCAAGTGAAGGGTTGATGGATAAATTATGGATATTGTGATTTTTTTGTCCCTAATCAACAAGTTAAAGATATTGAACAAAAATATTAGAAAATGATTATGGGTGATTGATATGAAAGCATTAACAAGGAAATTAAGGGACTACATGGATTAATGATGATAGAAGAGATAGATTATTATGGGGTAACTAGTTTGGTTTTGTATATTTAAATTATTATAAAAGGAGAATAAAATTATTTATAAAGTATTATAATGATGAAATTGGTATGAAAAATGATGAATTTATTGAACAAAGTGGAAAATTCATTGAGAAATGATTTCAAAACTATAACAACTTTATCTGAGATGACACACATATGCTTCATTTGAGAATGTGAGATGGTTTGATATACACTTTGTGCTTATTTTATTATTTAATTAGATTTAAAATAATAATTCCAACTGATTAAGATTTGAGAAACTTGAGTTTTGATATTATGCATGATAATATGTAGTAATGGTATAGAAAAAACATGGTGACTATTGTGTGATATACATAAGGACAAATAGATCAACAAGGACAAAACATAGTGCGTCATGATATGGAAGATCATAATAACACCATTAGTAATGCACATAGTGATCTAGATAGAATTAAAAAAATAAAGACAAGATAAAAAGAGATGTTTGAAATAATGAAAATGATGTAAATAAAACAAACATGGAAGTAAACAAACACTACAAAAGCAATTAAACACCTATGATGTAAAGTAAATTAAATGACTATACGAATGGTTAATAAAATGACTAAAAAAGGTAAACAAATGAATTTTTTGGATATCCTTGAATAGAGTAGAACCCTTTGGAATATGTGATTTTTTAAAATGTTGAGTTGTCAAATGAGTAATCTGTATAAGGGATGACTAGGGTACGTAACTAAGGATAAAGGATTTTTTGATTGCTTTCTTTTTTTGGATTTTCTAAAGTTTTGGTTTTTGTTCAATTTTGTAGTTTTTTATAGATTTTGTTGGATTTATAGGTGTATATAAAAGGAATACCAATAAAGGAAAACTGTATCATATAACAAGAGAGTGAGTGGTAGGGGATGGAAGGAATACATTATATATAGAGTATGGATGAATAGGAATGGAATGGAATTAAATTGATAGCTTTAGGGAAAAAATGACATAAAGACTAAGTGTCGAGTCATAAAAATAAAATTACAAGGATAAACCAATATTTTTATAATAATATGTCTCAAGACATTTCCACTGCTTTACGAAGGTCACAATGGGAAGAAGGATGGTTTTATAATGGCAAGAATTGGATGGGTTTCAATGGGTTTGGGGTTAAATGGATAAGGATGATTTTGGATAGGCAAGGGTATTCAAGGATGGTGTATGATGGTTGAGGATGATTTTATGAAGGATTTAAATAGACATAGGATGGGTAAGCATGATTTAGGATAACTTAAGATAAGAAGGATGGTTTAGGATAAGCATATGATGGGATTAAAAAATTGTAAGATGGGTAAGGATAGAGGGATGATTTAGAATGCATGGGATTGAAATTGAATAAGATTTCCCCTCATTTTAGGGTATTTGTAGATAATTTATTATTTTACACATGATGAAAAAGATTAGCTTTCATCATGGTAATTTCCTAAGGTGCCATATAAATAGTTTTCACTTATGAACAAATTTATTTCTCTTTCTCTTTCTATTTTTTTTGGTTTTTTTAATTCTTTGACATCTCAATTATAAAAGGGGTTAATATGCATGATGATTAACACTACTGATCTTTTAGGTATACACTCCAGAGATGTCTTTATTAACTTCATTGATTTATAAGTTGGCTTCTTCCAAATTTAATAGGATATAATCATAGCCCCTATAATAGAGGGTATTGCCATACAGGGTGAAGCAAAAAGTATGTTGGATGAATGATGTGTGTTGAGTGCATAAAGGATTTGGAGGGATGGAGTTATAATGGGGATAAGTATATGTGTCATGATATAAATAGTGAATGAGACCAATAATCTTACATTTAACAAGATGGGGAGTAATTGTAAGTTGGATGATTTGAAAATTCTATGTTTCACCAATGATATATTCAATTTGTGATGAGGATCCATCTTGAAATTGCGATAATCAGAGGATATATTATTTTTCTCATCCATTGGTGCCATAGAAAGGTTTTCACCAAAAGACTCTTCTTCAATTTTTTGATTGGGATTTAAATTTAGATTTTCTAATAGTTTCTCAAAGAGTTTTCACTAAGGGACTCATATTTTAGATTTTCTATATTTCAATTTGGATTTTGACTATAATTTGTAATTTTATCATCTAATAGTACCTTAAATATATTTTCACTATAAGATGTTAGTTCTATATTTAGACTATAGAATTGATTTTGATTAAGGTACACTTGTTATTCCTTAGAAAATGTAAATGTTTTTTTATTCTTTTCTAGAAAGAGACCAATTAGGAAGTCTATAATTATTTTATTATCATGGAAGTTAATTATAGGTAATATCATTGGTCCAAATCAATAGGTGTATGATATTGGATTGGAATATGGAAGGTAGGATTGGTGATGTTTATGAAAGGAGTGATGGAAACATAGTCCTCACAGAGACTATGAATGGATCCTATTTTGATTTTGGATGAAGTTCCCTTAGAAACCATAAAAAAATCACTAGCATATTTACATTGAATTTCAAATGGTTTGTAGCTGATGTTATGGGGTCTATCATTTACTTCAAAATGGATTGGTTCAATAATTCCTTGCTTGTGCATTTTTTTATTTGCAACTACCTATATCACTTGGGGTGAATGTTGTGGGATGATGGGAGATTCAATAGGTGATAAGGGTTTGGTAGTTTGTAAAATGGGTGATAGGCTATCTTAGTTTAAGGAGGTTTTGTCCAAGATAGGATCTTGGTCATAAATGGAATATTTGTAAAAAATGGGATCTTGATTAAAAAAATGGGATATTGATTAAAGATAGATTTTTGGTCAAAGATTATCTCTTCAATAAAGATGGGATATTCATTAAAAATGAATGGTAAACCATGGTTTTCAAAGGTAGGTTGATTGAATATGGAATGATAAAAAATAGATGTGTCAAAAATGGGATCTTGAGAAATGTATGGAAGGTTATGACCTTGACTTGGAAATGGTGTGGCTTGAATAGGCTCAAGAAAGACATCTTAGCATATCCCTTAGCTATGATTTTTAGACATAGATATACTTGTCTCTACCTTGACGTACACTTTTTCAATAAAATATTGGATATAGTGCTTTAGTCTCATATAATAATTTATAGAATGACCTTCAATTTTGTGATAATCACAATAGTTTTTAGTTATATACCACTCAGATTTTGGGACTTTTGGATCAAAGTATTTGGTGTTTAGATATATGACTATGTTTATAGTGACCAATTTTTGAAAGAATACATCATAAGGTTCCCCTAAATGAGCAAGTTTTTTCTTTATAAGCATAATTATGTTGTTGATAGGTTTGGAATTTTAAAGTTCTAGCTATGTGGGTGGCATGATACTAGATGGTAACGGTACTAAAATTGGATTATTTTTAATAGCGTAATGAGGGATGTTTGAATTAATACTATATCTAGTGGATAGGATTCTTGATATATTTTTAAAATTAGGGTGACTAGTGACAATATGATGTTTTGGAAAGTTTTTATATTCACTATTAATGAAATGCATTGAAGAATTATCTTGATTTGGGATGGATGAATTTGTTGGATTTGTGTTGAAAGTGAAAGTATTCATATTTTGTGGATTTATGAGGTATGATGGACTTGAATCTATTAGGTTTGTGAACAAATGTTAATGTGATGTAGTTATCTTCAAGTTTGGAAATGGGTTGGATGTAGAATAAAAAAAATTATTTTGATGAATGTGAAAATGTTAGTTTTGAAGGATGTAGGTGTTAAAGGTTGATTTTGATGGAATATATTTGTATTTAATTGAATTTGGGTTTGATTTATGAATGGGTTTGGTTCAAATATAGATTTGAAAGTGGTGGTGAAGGTGAATAAAGTTTTTGATTTAGATTGATGCTAAAGATGAAGTTAGATGGATTGGTGAATGTATTTTGATTTTTGATTGGTTATTTTGGGGTGGAACTTGTAAAATAATTCAAACAATTTTAGCTACCAAATTCTAGAAATTGATTCGATGTTGTCCCTAAAGTAAAATTTGGATGTTGATTTATGGGTAAAAATGAATAAGTATTCAAGTTTGAAATTTATTGATTGATGTTTGGGTTGAATTGGTCAATTGGTAAACTTAAATGAATATTCAATTTTATATTTGATTGATTGATGGATGAGGACGAATATGTACTAAAACTTAGATTTGGATTTCTTGGATGATTGATTGCTGAGTTTTTAATGACATTGAAATTTTGATTTAGATTTATTGGATTATTTATTTAATGTTGATTCAAATATGTGTTTGAACTAAAATTGGTAGGATACATTCCTAGGTTAAGACAAAGATTATTTGGATTTGGATTTGTGATCGAGTTGATCAAGGTATTATTAAATAAATACATGTGCCTTGTAATGAGTGATGTTTGATAAGGGAAAGACTTGATTCAATAGATGAAAAAGAATTGAATTTAAGAAAAATACTAAAGTGACTAACATTTTAATTTTTAAATAAATGCTTTTGTGAATTTAGAGAGAAGGTTGTGACTTTTAGGATAACATTTCAACTCAAAATAAATTTTTTGCAAACAAGGATTTTTTAGCCATGGTTAACATAAGGAAAAAAAATAATTTTTTTCTAAAGAATTAAGAAATTGCACATAAAAGGTGAAAAACTAGGATGAAGGTCGTGAAAAACTATTGGGCCTTTTGATGTCATATGAAATTTTCATAATCACAAACTGAATGCTAAAATTAATTGTGATGTAATTTTTTTTTAAAAATAAAATAGAATTGAAAGTGTTAGTAAAATAATTTGACTTTTGTATTCAAAATTATCAAACAAAATTGTCTCTTCCATGCACATTTCAAATATATACTAAGTTAATAACTCCCTTATCATTACTCATTTCAAACACATTCATTAACATTCAAAATCATATCAACAAGTACTTCACATTATCAACTAACATTCTTATTATGTAACCTAGCATTTATAATTAGTTTTTAACCTTTTCAATGATTTTTTCCTAACACAAACTAAAATATATGTTCATATTTTCATTTTACTTCTCAATAAATTTATTTTGGTGAAAATGAGAGCTCAAATAGAGTTTGGAGTCAACTTTTATGCCCTCCATAAAATGGTCATGTCTAGTGTATATGAATTTGCCTCTAACTTAAACGAATTCATGTCTAAATTAAATGAATTTGCCTCTAAGGATGAAGCTTTCACTACCCAAAAGAATGATTTCACTATTTTAGAATGAATTCACTATTGAACCTATAGATATAGAACAAAAAATACATAAGGACTAATAGAATGATTTTTCTACTTAATTGAACAATTTCAATGCTAAAAATGACAAATTCACTACACATAACAATGAATTCATTATTAAAGAGGATGATTTTACTGTTGATGTTTTTGAATTTATTGTTACATAGTGGGTATAAAAAAACTAACACAAAAATGCTTGATAATGACCTGTATCTTACAAAAACACTTAAAAAGATGAAATTAAATGCATATGCAAACACAAATAACAAAAATAAAATGAATAATGTTGTCTAAATGCAAAAATGATGATCAAGAGATCAAAAAGATGAGGGAATGTCCCACTGGGTATGATATAAATGTGTGGATTAAATTTATATGTGAAAATAACATAAATTAATCTTAATCTAAGCTAAATTCAACTTATGGTAGAGAAACAAACAAAGAAAATAGGAAAACACAAATTTTATGCTTTGAATGTGTGAAATTTCTCCATTATGATATAAAATTGATTTGATATTTTAAAATATGGTACTCACTCTTCCAATGCAAAGGAGAATCGGCAGTGTTTTGGTGTAAAATGATTCTTATATGATTTTATCCACTTTTTATTCACTTTAATTTGCTTGTGTATAAAAATCTATTAGCATAAGTCTAGATTCTAATTTTCTAATTGTGATCCTTGAAAATGAAGGTTTGCAAGTTTATTTATATGTTTTTGGATAAGGATCCAATGGTAGATGATTATTTATACTTATTAAATGATATAAATAATCAATGGTGGCTAATGATTCCTTAACCATGAGGATGAAGACCATTTCAAATGGTTGAGAGAAGTATGGGGTTGGTTAGCTGAGTCAATAGGACTAAGTCAAACTTATTGAAAACTCAAGAGATGAGTTATATGAGTTTTATAATTTTATGTGTTTGGTTGGGATGAGGGATAAAAATTTGGAAAATGTTTGGATGAGGTGTAAAATATTGATTTTTATATTTAAAATAAGGATTTAAGTGTCCATAATTGACTAATTTGACTTATTCAAATATTTAAATTTGGAAGGACATGTGATGTATTATTTTAATAATTATTATTAAATGTATTTAAGTGAATTTTGACACTAAATTAAGTTTAGGTGTCTACACTCACAACTACTCAGACTCCTATCTCTATCCTTCTTCTCTTTTAAGTCTATCTTCACCATCCTTGGCTTAGTCTGAGTGTTTGAACTAATTGATGTTAAAGACCTGAGTGGTATTTTTACCTTATTTTTTTACTATTAAATGAGTTGTATCACCCTAGGTAATGTAATTTCAATATTTTACAACACTTATTTAGGTTTTATTCCATTTCTTCCTATAAAAACATGTTCTCCTAGTCACCCACATACACAAGCCTATGTGTTATGAAGCCTTAGTTAGGCATTGGCAACTCTATTAACCTAAATTTATCTTAAATAATTTTTAAGTTTTTATATATAACATATCACCACTATATGACCTCCCTCACAAAGTGTGTCACCTTCCTCATTCAAATAAATATAAGTATCTTATCTTGATAGATAGATAGATAGACTTTTATGCACTAAGTTAATTGTATACGCCTGAGTTAGCTTGTTTATCTATCCCTTCATCTCTCATTTACCTTTAAACAACATATCATCTATATTTTTATCCTTTTATTAAGTGACTTCTTTCATATGTATATGACATTCCATTCCTAGAGTTTGAGATAACCTATCTGTAGTCTTGTAGGTGATGGTTTGAGAAACTTGACTGTAGTTGGAGCCTTCCCATAGGTCAGTGAATAAGGGAAAGGTTATATAGGCCATACAAGAAACCTATTTATCCTTTTTGAAAACATATTATCCTCCCTTAAGACAATGACCATCACAAGTATATATCCCTCTCTTGGGTATGCTTAGGCTTAGCTATAGGTAGTGATTTAGGCAACTCTTTTAAGGGTAGGCCTAAACTTGACCTTCTAAGCTCTATCGTTAGCCTATTCCATGTGTCTAAACTTTAACTATGCTTTTTACTCAAATTTATATTTCCATTTCATGGTATTATATAGAATTTTTGTCTTACTCTCACCCTTAGGATTGTGCGTGAGTACTTATACCTGTAGGTACTTTCATGCAACCCTCTAAAGTTCTAAGTCTAAAAATCCAAGCCTATTATGAGGTGGAGATAGTATAATAAAATAATTACAAATTATATGCCATTTATGAGACCTTATTTGGACTATTACTCCTCATTCAAGATCATTTATTAGGACCCTAAACATCCCTATCTAGATACTCAATAAAGAAATGTATCTAGAGATAGTTAATCAGACATCTTGAGGATGAAATTAAAACCTTAGAGTTTAGAAAACCTTAAATAATTATAATAAAACTTAAACCCTATTAAAATTCTTAGAAATTCTTTTGGATCTTGTTTTGCCTAACAACCCCCCTTTTTTTACATAAGGAAATGGGGACCCACCTTTTTTAAAGTATGATCTTAATAGGGAATCCTTTTCATATGTCTATGCAAAATTTGGGAAATCTAGGATATTTCAATTTTATAGTGGGATGATATTATCATTGTGTTTATTAAACAAAATTTTGTATTGTAGATGTTCCTTTGGCTCATAACCTTTAGGATAATTCTTTCAACCTTCATGCAAAATTATCTTTTTAGATGTTATGTTTCAAGAAATTTTTGGTCCTATTTTATTTTGGTCTTATTGTTTGGGAAACCTTATTTTGTTGGAGAAATTGTTATATACTTTTTGTTTGAAACAATTTTCACAAAATAATTTGGCCTACAAAATCTTTTCCTTAAATATTGTTGGACCACATACATTTTCCCCAAAACAAATTCCCCAATGGATTATCCCTTTGACCCTATCCAACATATCCTTTGCAACTTTCAAAATGACCCTTAGCTATACAATATTACCCTTCAAAAACTTTGAAAGTGTCCTTCATCCTTGATAAAGTAGGTCCTTTGGGACTTTTGTCATGGATAAATGCCCTTTAAAGTAGACCCTTCAGATTGTTGTTAGAGTACCTTTAACATTTTGTAATTGCCCTTCAGAGATTTTGAGATGTCCTTTCTTTGCCTTTTTTGATCCTACACTTTTGGTCTTTATAAAGTAGACCCTTCAGATAAACATTTTCTATAAATTAGACCCTTTGATTTCTTTCCACATACCCTTCAAAAGCCTTCCAACTAGCCCTTCAAACTTTCCAAATTGACCATTTAAACCCTTTTTGACCACTTTTTTTTTGGCATATACCCTTCGAGTTTTGTGCAAAATACCTTTTAGAACTATTGTTTTAGCCTATTTATCCTTTAGGATATACTCTTCACGTGTTTTTACCTACCCCTTGTGTGTAACCAAAGTACCCTTTGACCTTTGTGTTTTGGGCCAATTTCCATGAACCTATCCTTTGGTTTTGATTAAACCTACCCTACCAGATCTTTATCCTATTTTGTGTGCCCATTTCCAAGTGGACACATACCCTTCAAATCTTTTTGAAAGGACATTTTGACCTTTATGGAATATCCAAATGTCATTTTTATTTTTTGAAAAACCCTTTGGTGTTTTTTTCTTAGGGATTTTGTCATATAGCCAAATTCCTTCAAACATTGTGTATGATAGAATCTAACCCTTCAAGTTAAAGGCACATATCCTTTATTTTTCTAATAAACTTACCCTTTGGGACCTTTAAAGTGACCCTATATGTACATAAGTACCCTTTGAGAAAATAAAAAGTACCTTTGGGGAGTTTGAAGATACCCTTTAGCCATGAAAAGACTCCTTCTGAATAATTATTGTAGACACTTTATCTGAAATGATTCCCCTAAGGGGATTATCCACAGACATTGACCCAAAATCACTTTTTTGAAATTATACTCCTAAGTGTTTTATTATTAATAACACTATGAAAATTATGCAATATTTATACAAATAAAGATAAAATACTTCTTATTTGATAAATACTAAGGGCCCTCCACCAACCCAAGCTAATAAATTTGAAAAAAAGGTAAAGTGAAAGTTGCATATTCATATCACACAAACTGGTATTCAATGTAGGATCATATATAAATGATACATAGACATTAAAGACATCATTTTCATCTAATTCAAAAATTGCTTGAAGCATATTCATTTATAATAGTGACTGAAATCCCTAATTTATATCTTGAGAATTTAATGAGTACAACAGTGACTAAGCTAAGAGTCAGATCAGTTACACACTATGTAGCATATCAAAGGAAATTATAGTAGTATAGAAGATGTAGCTATGGATTATACATCTAGGATGTTTTTAGGAACAAATCCCCCATTTGCATTCTCAATTATGGATTCTACAGAGTTTAAGGACATTATTTTCAATGTGGAGACATTTCAAGATAATTATCATAAATATTCACAACTCTAAGATGTTATTAAATTAGTGGACATGTTTTCATTAGATGATGAAATGATACTATAAAAAAGGTTATTTGTTTAGGAACTTCTAGCCTAAAAATTCCAAATATTTCATTTCTCTATGGCCAAACCAAAAGTTATGCATTACATAGACCTTCTCAAATATTTATTCTTTTCTGACAAAATATCACAAGATGTTTCCTTACTACATTCTAGTGGTGATGCAGTGGTCGCATGCATCTCTAGAAATTATTTTCAAAGGTATTTATCTATCATTATACTAGACATCTACTATGATAAAAATACCTAGGTGAAATTCAAATTAGAAACCTCAATCCCAAAGGTGCTCTTCTAATAGCTACTCTAAAACCAGTCTATCACCTGGCAAGGGATGAAGCTGAAGGGAGTGATTCTAATCAAAAAATTCAAGATGGAAATCTAGATATGTATGGATTTGCTTAATATATTATATGTTATACCCATCATCCATTATTTAAATATTAGATTGGGTAGCATTGTTATATATGATGTTGTCACATCATACCACTTATGCCCTAGGGATGTAATTAGTTTGAGATTGAAGAAATAAATTATGCATAAGGATAAATGTCCCACCCCATGAGATATTTTTATATGATTTCGTATTTGGTGGATGAATTCATTGGAATATGTTATAAAGATGGGTAATTTATGGGCTCAGGCCATAGATTGCATAAAAAATAGAATCTATGACCACTACTAATTCATGCATATATAAGCTTACCAAAATCATATGGTCAATAAATATGAGGAAATTTAACCATAGGTATGGTAAGACATTCATGGCTCACCTATGCCTTGACTTGGAGAAAACATTCCAAAGAATTTGATGAAAAAAGGAGACTATTTCCTATGGCTATATTTTACTATCATCATGGTCTAGGGTAATAAGGTTGAGCCCCTATGTCTCCCAAAGTATGTACCAAATAGATTGGCTTTATAAGAGATTGCATTATATTTATGAAATAACATTCAATAGGATTTGGATAGGTATAAAAAGGGATTATACTTTGTAATCTTAATTTCAGTTGGCAAAATGGTATATTAAATAAGGAAACATCTTGGAGATGTAGTAGGAAAGAAAAATCATTATGGATTCCCCACAATTACATTTAGATACTGGGATCCCCATGGGAAAATCCTAAAACATATTCATGGTTTTAATATTCCTTATTTCCACCATGCTTATTATTATGATTTTATTTTTATGAATGTTAAATGAAATGAAGAAGTATTAGAATGAGTATGGTTTGTTGGTTTATAGGAAGTTAATTTGAGAATGATCCAAGTCAAACCTAGTATTTCCAATAGGGAGTTAGATAACCAAAGGGATATCTTTCAAGGATGGTAGCATTCAAATTATTGGAGAGGACAATCTAGAGAACAAGAAGCCTTCTCATCCTAAGGACTTTCACTAAAATTAAAATTGAAATTAGTGAAGAGAGATCCAAGGATCCATAATCCCAATATATAGAGAGGAAGAAAAATAAGAGATCCTATCATCTTGGAATTTGATGAGGAGGAAGAACATATGTAAGAAACATGTACTACCAACACTGGTCTAGTTCTAATGGATACCCCCTATGTATCTATTGTTTCATCTATTGGGGTAGCTATATCACAAGTAATAACATCTACCTCTCAAGGCTTTCCCATTCAAGAAAATACCCCTTTGGTCTATTCCAAGAAGCCCAAGACTCCCAAAAGAATCCCTATAATACATATATCTCAAGGCTTGCCTCCAAGTTCATAGTCATTAAGAGAATATGAAGTTGTCATCAAGGACATATTAGATGAATTAGATAAAGAGGTTGAGTTAGAGGTAACCAAGGCTATGAGTCTTTAGGTTGACCCCATTAAACTTCATCTCCAAGATACTCAGAGCTTTTCTAGTTTTTTCTTTACTTCAATTTCTATTATTGATTAGATACCCATCTCTTCTATGGAAGTTCCCAATCCCTCTTTTGCATCCACCCCATTTTTTTATTCCACCTTTGCCTCCATTCTTTCCATTTCCATAACCACCATCACTACCACACTATTTATCATGGTTATTCCCTATGTACCTACTATCACTTCTACTATGAGAGTTCTCAAAAAGAAGAAGGCAACTAGGAAAGTATAGACTACTTTGGCCACCCCCTAACTTCATGTTTAGTGTACATAAATCTCCCTTCTACTCCCCACTTCCACTTTCATACAATAAAGCATAGTAACTAAAAAAAGTAGGGGATGGAAGGCCAAGCCTTAAATAGTTGTATTCCACCCACTCCCTCAATTTGGAAGAGTGGACAGGTCAAAAATATTATGGCCTTCCTTGGTTGATATCTTGACAAAGGCTAGTAAGAAGAAAAATAAAGTAGAAGAGGAGGCCAAAAAATAAATTATTATTACAACCATTGATACACCCCTCAACATTATACTTTGGGCCATAGACTTGATGAGTAAATATTCTCAAATTTTGAGTTATAAGGTCATCAATATCACCTTTATGCCCACTTTTTTTTACCCTCTAACTGGTAAAATATAGATATTAAAGAAGAGAAAACTTGAAGATGACCAAGGTATAGACATCATCCTTGACGAATGACAACTAGTGTTCTCCCTCACAAGAGATAGAACATGAAACTAAGGCAGTCTATATATGAAGAGAATATTTTATACCTAGCTCAATCACATAAGGATTTTATGGTGGCCATTGATGAAGGCATGAAGTTAGCTTAGAAGGAGATAGAAGAGGAAGTATAATAATTGTAAGCATAAATTGAGAAACTCAAAGAATAATCTAACACAATGCATATTCCTATAGGTATCAAAGATGAGGTTCAATAGGCTACATCTAAATTTTAAAATTATTTATAGGTCATGGAATTTATGAAAGCTAACATGGCACCTCATGTGAAATAAGGAAATCAACTTTGTAGCTCTTTGGTTCAAGATAGTGTTAAGCTAAAATTGCTAGTTATATGCACAAGCAACTCATTGTATATCCATATTGACTTAATGACCACACTCAAGGCATATAATTCCCTAAATATAGTTGTCATCAAGCATGTAGAGGTAAAAGAGTGGTTGAAAACAATCATTGCTTTAGTTATAGAGTACTTGGCATATGAAGCTCAACTCCTCCAAATATGGAAGGAGCTAAAATTGTCTGCAATAAGAGATTCTATAGGAAAATTGATTATTGTAATCAATTTTGATAAAATTATCTAGGAAGCCACCAAGAAATTCAAACAAATCATATAAGGTCTGGTGATAGAGAGAATAGAATTAGAGTTAAGCAAAGTTAGGAGGAAGGTGACTAAAGTTGAGATTTTTAGGAGTAAGTTTGAGATAACTAAAGATGAACATGAAAGACTCCTCGGGCAAACAAAGATACTCCACTAACCTTAATTTCTTAACTTAGACATTATTCACCAACAATATGAGGTAGTGCTTAAAGTCTATGAGGATAAAAATGCAAAAAATAAGTACACATCTGATAGTGTTACTATATATTTTACTTCTACTTAGACTTCCACTCTTACTAAAGCCCATACAACACTTTAGACAACATAACCTTAGCCTTATGCATGTACAACTCTTTTATTGGTGTATATATTTATATTCTCTTTGTAATTAGAAAAATCATTGTAAAATTGACTATGTATTTTCTTATACATGCACATGTTGCATACTTTTGTAAAGTCAATTTGTCTATTTATAACTTTTATCATTTCTTAGATGGTTTTAGACCACTTTTAGAACTATGAATTTTAAATGCCACATGTAACAATCATGCATATACTTAGAAGATGATGTGCCCCTTCCCCAAGATCTATAAATACAATTGTACCCCCCAACTTTATCTTTGTCAAAAAAATTACAATAAAGAGCAGTGAGCCATTTTGGTCATCAAGCAAAGTGTTTTGAGTATTTTCTTTCCAATGTTGTGTTATTAGTTGTTATTTATATGGTTGTTTCATTTAATAATCTATAGTGTGATAAATATATAAATATATTCTTGATTGATTTTATTAATATGCTAATCCTAGATTTGCAATAGATATTGAATATTGGTGAATGCACTAATTAAAATATCAATTTAGATTGAATCCTATTTCTGGATGTGTACTAGTATTTTTTTGTGTATTTTTTTGAGTGTGTGTTATCACTACCTTAAAAAATTCATTATCTCAATCCATAATATCTTGATTGAAGGGTGTGCAACAATTTCCATGATAAAAGCAAACTTTGTCTAAGGTTGATGAAATTTTTACATCTTCTTTTCCTTAGACTCTTTATCAATGTTTGTTTTCATGTGTGTAATTGCTACTAGCAACAGGCATTGGTTTTAAGAAAATATAGGTTTGTCTAGAAAGCAACCATAAAATTAATTCCTTAAACCCACAAAGATTTATTTTCTACCCTACCTTACCCTCCTTTTTATATTTTTTTATAAAATATCTACCCACCTTGGATTAGAATCAAACCACCCATCTAATTCACATAAGAACTCACTATATTAGAAATCCACACCTTTGTCCAAAAACCTTGTTAACAACCTACATATCATACTTTCTATTCCATCAATAAGTTGTCAAATGTCGCATAGTTATAATTCATGCCCTAGAGTGCAGTTTACCTCCATTAAGATCCTAAAATTTTAAAGGCTACCTCATTATATCTATGGTGTGCATAAAACCCACATCAATAGTTTCACTGGAACTAGAAGGAGGGCTTGAATTTTATCCTAATGATAGAGATTAGTCCTTATATAGAGTTGCACTGGAGTCACCTAGGAGATTGACCAAATCCAATTCCTAGGATAGTTTATTAGTATCACCCTTATAAAGCCATAGGATACCTAGAGCTATACCAATAACTCTACTTCAGAACAATCCTCCTCTACTAGGGCACTTTTTACTTGTAAGGAATCCTTTGCTTGTTAATCAACCGATGGTTCAATAATATCCCTAGTTAGTTTGGTCTACCATTTCCATCCTAGGGGACATACATGATTTACCTTATAACCTTGAGAAATATCTACCATCCTTCTCTCCTTTAGGGCCAAGGACCACAAAAGAGAATATTAAATATATTAAAGCTACTTTAAGGTTAATGAATTTAGTTAATGAAGATGTTACAAGTCAATTATTCCATTTTACATAAATGGATTATACTTATGATTGGTATTTTAATCTAATGGAAAAATCCATCACCAATTTGGGAGGATTGTCGAATGGGTTTTCTTGCATAGTTTGGATAGTTCACCAATCCTATATTGATATAACAACACTTCACTAGCAATAAGAAGGAACCCAATGAGACCATTTATGATTTCAATATAATATGAAAAAATATGTACAATTGGTTAATCTTGGGGTACAAAATATAATCAAAATTATCACTAGAGATGTACAAAAATTCCTTAAATATCATTACCACTGTGTTCTTAAGAATAACACCTACTAACAATACTTTAACATTAGAATTTGAAGAAGTCATTAGTATAGATAAATAACTTAACCTGCATACACCTTAGGTACTTTTTATTAGTAATGGAGTCCCAATGCCCAATCTAATACCACATGTGACATAAAATGTTCAAATATATAGTTAGAATTAGTTATATATGCTACCTCTATTGACACAAATGACACAATTGAATTTTGGCTATTTGAATAAACATGTGATAGGTAATAGTTACCAATAGAACTTTTATGTAACTATACTTCCTATAGATGTTCTATAAGGTGTGGATTCCATAAAATTTGAATCCGATTCATTTTATAATATGGTTTAAAAACTGAGTAATGATTTTCTAAATATGTAATGAAAGATAGGAAATATCAATGCTCTGATTGACAACTAGAACACTGGTTCTAAAGATATAATAGACCATTTAATAGGCCTACAAATAATATGGATCAATTTGATAGACTCCCAAAAATTAACATCACTAAAACAACTCTCCCCAATTGGTGTAGGATACATAATATGCCCCAACATGGTGAACTTGATTGAAATTGAGTTATGCACAACATTCAAGATCTTTTAGAGGGAAGTAACTAGGTAGGATTAGATGAATGATCCACTAAAATCTCATCAAGACCCTAGATCTGCTAGCACAACCATTTTCTTTGAGACTCATGAATTTATTTTCCCAAGAGAAGATGGCAATGAACTAGAAGATAATAAACATGAAGTTCATGCCTTCTAAAAATTTTAGATAGGTGCATATAACCTAAGGAATAAGAAACCTTTGACCACATTGACTCCTTCAAACACCACATAAATTTCACCTAATCCCAAAGTAGACAACAATCCATGCCCTCTGAAATGGAATGATTTGATGCCAAATAAAGAGAAATTGAGAAAATTTAGAGGATACAACATCATGGAAGATATGAAGAAAATGAAGGAAAATATCATGCTTCACAAGTTAGCCCAAATCAGAAAACAAAAGGAGCTACTATGGAAGTCTATCACTGGAAAGACCTTTGTGGAGAAAACTAGAACAACTTCAAACAAAGAAAAACAAGTGAAAGTATATGATACTAATGTCATCTACAAAATCAAACCCAAAAAGCCACCATTATTTCTAACCATTAGATCATTTTATAAGAATATTCATAACTATTTGGTTAATTTAGGAGCATCCATAACTGTTATGCTTAGTTCTATATGTAAAAATACCAGTCTCATTCTCATCCCTTAAAGAGATCAATCTCTTAGCTAGATAAAATGGTAGTACTAGTGGTGGGAGAATTGAATGATATACACATTCAATTAGCATCAAAACAAAGAGTCTAAATGACTATCTATATCTTAGTAGTGGACATACTGGAAGGCTATTGATTATTGCTAAATAGAGACTAGTCCAAAATACTTAATGGGTATCTTTCCATAGACTTCTCACACATTTGCATGCCATGAAGAGGAGTTGCAAATTAGATTAGAATTAATAAATAACCCAAAATGAAATATCCCATCATAGAATATAATGTCAAGAGTGAAGAGGTAAAGTATGATTGTCCCTCATTGGGAATTTATACTTTTACAACTCATAATTTAGTGCAAATCTTAGAACTTAAAGGTTCAAATCAACTATAGATAATACATTTTGATGCAACCAAGTCCAAACAAGGATTAGGTGTGATAATTGAGCTAATTGATCCTCAAAGTAAGAAGTTCTTGGTCACTTATAGATTGAAGTTTCCCTTTACAAATAATAGGGCTAAGTATCAGGCTCTAATTTTAGGATTATACTTTGCACTAAAAAATAGTGTAAGATAAATAAAAGTATTTGGTGATTCATAAGTAGTAATTAATCAAGTAAGGAACAAATATCATTTAAAATTATTCTATTTAAGGAGGTACAAGCATAGGTCTTGGGACTATATTGAAAATTTTGAAGCTTTCAACATAGTATCACTCCCTAGAGAGAAAATTCAATCCACTAATTCACTATCCACTATTGCTACTGATCTAGAACCACTTGAATAATCCAAGGTAAAAATATTTTCTATTGAATTGGTTCCTTGTCCCTTCATTGTAGATAATGTAGAAAACCTATAGGTTTTTTATGATGACTAGTAGATCATCAAGTTCTTAACTAATTCAAGGGATTTTAAGTCCTAAATCATCGATTCCAAAGATATCAAACACCTTTTTCAAGAATAAATGGATACATATGGCATTTTCCAACTTAAGGAGAATCAAATATTAGTAGGCTTAGTCTCCTTGGAAAGGTATTTTGACTTGGATCTTTAGGCACAACAAACTTGTCAATCCAAGGTCAAAGAATTAGACTTCAAGAAAGAAAATCTAGTAGATGAACATAATCTACATTATGTCAATATTGGTCTTAGTTTTAATCCAGAGGAAAGGCAATGAATGAGGGATTTAATCTCTCACTACAGAAATGTTATGACCTAGACATATGAATAACTAAAAGTATAACACTCCTTAGTCATCACCCATACCATTCCCCTCAAGTAAGATCATAATCCATTTAGACAAAGGCAAAGTCCCGTGAACCCTATCTTAGATCCTCTTATTCAGAGAGAAGTTATTAAGTGCCAAAATTATCCTCCCCATATGGTACTCCACCTAGGTGGCCAATTTAGTCCAAGTAAGGAAGAAGAATGACAAAATTAGATTATGCATGGACTTCAAAAATCTAAACAAAACTTTTGAAAAAGATAATTACCCTTTTTCATCACTAGATGAGGTAATATAAAAAATGAGTAGTTTTGAAATGATGTTATTTTAGATGGATTTTTAGGCTATAATCAAGCATTAGTGTATTCTAGATATTGGATGAAGACTAAGGTTACCAAAAAATGGGGAACTTATGCATACAAAAGGATGCCATTTGGCCTAATCAACACATGATATACCTTTTAATGCACCATGGATCATACCATCAAGGGATTAAGTAGGAAATGCATAATTATTTATATGGATGATCTCACAGTATTTTTAAAGAAAAAAAATCATATAGCTCACCTATAATCTATATTTTAGTGATGTAGAAGGTTTAGCATTTTATTAAATCTAAATAAAAGTATATTTGAGGTAATTGAAGGCAAACTATTAGGACACATCATCATTAAGGATGGGATCACCATTAACCCTAATAGAATCTAGTCAATTTCAAAGATTCAGCCACCAAATAGTAAAAAAGAGCTAAAATCATTCTTTGGAAATATCAATTTTGTTAAGGAAGTTTATTTTAGGGTTTGTTGATATTATCAAGCCTCTAAATTCCATGCTCAAGTAAGATTCTAAGATAGAATGGAAATTTGAAGCCAAAAAGTCTTTTTAGGACATCAAGAATGTAATATCACAAGATCTAGTATTAATTAGTCTAAAACTTATAAAGGATTTCTATCTATACTCCTTTGCATCTGAACACACAATTACTATTTTTATCACAGAATAAATATGAGACAAAAAAATTGATTGCCTTCATAAGCACCAATTTTAAAGATGCTAAAATTTGATACTCCAAGATCAACAAGTGGTCTTTACTCTTGTTAAAGTAGTGAAAAAATTTAGACATTACATTTTGAGGAATATAACCATTATTGTTGTTCCAGACCTTGCTATCAAGTTCATCATATTATAGAATGAGTTAGGAGAATGCCAAGGGAAGTGGATGGATAAGCTTGAAGAGTTTGACATAAAGATTTGCATTGTTAAGATTATTAGAGGTCAAGGAATTATTTAGCTTATGATGGTGCCTGACCCATGAAACACCATTCAAGAGGTATGTGAAGCAGAAGGTTATAAAGGTGAATGGTATACAAACATAATTTAGTACTTACTTATGGGAACCTATCCCATAAAATATAATAGACAAATTAGGAGTGCTTCGAGGCTCAAAGATACTCATTTCATGATAAAAAGGGAGTCTCTATAAAAGGAGTTATGAAGGTATATATCTTAGATGAGTATCTACAAAAGAGGCTAAGGAAATCCTAGAAAATTTACATCAAAAGATAGGTAATGGTCATCTAACTAGAAATACCATAACCCATAAAATCATGAGGTTAGGCTACTATTAGAAAACAATCTTTAAGGATGCTCACATACACATCAGAACTTGCCATGAATGTCAAGCATTGGCTAAAAGGGAAGCTCATATAGCCATGCCTCTATAGCTAGTTGTTAAAGGAAGGCCATTTACATAGTGGGGCTTAGACTTCATTCATGTAATCAACCCAAATTATTTAGCTAACCATAAATTTGTACTTATAGATATAGATTATTGTACTAGGTGGATAGAAACCATTTCCTTAAAGAATAGTAGAGCACAAGATGTAATTCAATTTTTTGAGGAGCACATTATGACTAGATTCAACATGCCCATATATTTGGTATGTGATAATGGACTAGAATTTATATCAATAGAGTTCACTAAGTGGGCACATGACAATTAGATTATAATTAGGTTAGCTTCGAACCACTACCCTTAGAGGAATGGATTAGCCAAATCAACAAATAAAAATCTGATTGAAGAAATCAAGAAGTCAATAGGGGACAAGCCTAGAGACTGGCATAATCTACTAAAGTATGCTCTTTGGGTAGAACACACAAGCTATAAGCAAGCCTTAAAATCTTTGCCTTACTTGATGGTATATGGATACAAACTATTTTTTCTCATTACATTAAATCAGCCCACTTATCAGTTCATAAAAGATTACATGGAACCAAATGACAAAGTGAAACCAAGATTTTTGGATATAATAGAAATGAAGTATTTAAGTATTAAATCTTTTTAGACATTCAATAAACACCAAGATGTAGTTAAAAGGTGGTTCGATATAAGAGAAAAAGTCAAAGCATTCATAATTTTATATTTGGTACTGATATGGGATAAAGCCCATGAAAAGAAAGGATAACATGACAAGTTTCCCCATTATGGATTGGACCATATCAGATTTCAGAGATCATGGCAAATAATAAATTTTGTCTGAAAGACCTCCAAGGCAATGAGCTCACATATCTAGTTAATGGATAGTTTTTGAAGCATTAATTTAGAGTTATTCCATCTATGTATATTACTGATAGAGAGGATTTAGATAATCTTAGACATAAGACTAGATTAGATTTCATGTTTTCTATATTAGATTTCATTCTTTCTAGATTATATTTCCATGTTTTCTAGAATAGATTTTCAATGCTTTCTAGTTAACTTTCTTACTTTTTTAGATTAGTCATTTTTGTTTTCTTTTTAGTATTTAAATTTGCATTTGTGCTTGTTATTACTAAAACTGAAATCCAAAACAATTGATCTTATGACTCATGGAAAAGGGGAAATTAAAATCTTGACACTTTCATATTAGTTTATAGATTACATGTATTTTTGTGTTTTTTGAGTCTTTAGGATGAAGGTAGGTAATCATTGATTATTCTAAATGGTGTCACAATATTTTTACCAAGCATGGGGAAGTTGCTTTCAAAGTAGTTCATAAAAATTTAGAAAGTTTTCTTGTTTTTTTGGGATCAAATGCACTTTTCACATTGAATACCTATTTTAAATGATAATTTTGGGTCTAGATTTGGCTGACAGGGATGTTCTAGTAATGATATGTTTTTTAATTATACCAGCTCACTGTGGTTTCCTTTTCTCTCTTTTCCACTAATATAAACTTTAATAAAAGAGAGAAATAAAAAGAATCAATGAATTCAAAAGAGCAAAAGAAAAATTAAAGAGCTCACATGATGAAATAAGGTCAATGCACCATGCATCATGTTTGTGAATAGATAATGGAGGGAGTGCATAAGGAACCCAAGGTATCTTTGACAAGGCTGTGGACACTTGGTTGGTAGTAGATCAATCCCTGATCTTATCTAATTTTTAAACTTTAATACATACTAAAATGAAACCTATAGCCACATCAAAACCTTTGAAAAACTCATCACAGTAAGGGTTAAACGAACTACACGTTTTGACACATAGAGATCTAAGAAAATTAGAAGCCAAGAATGTTTTTTGAATCTACTTGAGAGTCTCTTTCATGTTTATGATTTAATTATTATTCTTTGGTGAAATTCATGACTGATTTAGGATTGCAAACCATAGTTTTGGGTTCTCGAATACTTGGGAATATTCCCCTTGTAAGTCATAATTTATTATACCCAACACCCCCCTTTTTTCCATAAGGAAATGGGGACCTACCTTTTTTAAGTATGATCTTAATAGGGAATACTTTTCATATGTATATGAAAAATTTGGGAAATATTAGAAATTTCACTTTGTTGGTGGGATGATATTGGCATTGTGTTTATAAGACTAAATTGTGTATTATAGATGTATTCTTCAGGTTCATAACCTTCAAGCTAATTTTTTCAGCCTTTGTCAAAAATTATCTTTTCAAATGTTATGTTTTGGGAAATTTTTGGTCCTATCTTATTTTCATCTTATTGTTTAAGAAGACTTTTTTTTTTGGAGAAATTATTCTAGACTTTTGGTCTAAAATAATTCTCCTATAAGAATTTGACCTACGGACTCTTTGCCTTAAGGATTGTTGGACCGCATACACTTTCCCCAGAAAAATTCCTTGATAGATTATCCCTTGGAACTTATCTAAATTATCCTTTAGAAATTTCATAATGGACCTTAACTATATGAGATTACCCTTTGGGATTTTTGGAAGTGTCCTTTGGCCTTTACGAAATAGATCCTTTGGGACTTTTGTCATGGACAAATAACCTACAAAGTAGAACGTTCAGACTGTTGCCAATGTACCCTTTAAAATTTTTGAATTTCCCTTTAGAGATTTTGAAATGTCAATTTTTTTGCCTTTTTTAAACCTACCCTTTTATCCTTTGTGAAGTAGACCCTATGAGAAAAATTTTTCCCCAAAGTAGACCCTTCTATTTCTTCCACTTACCTTTTGAAACCCTTCCAACTAGCCCTTCAACCTTTCCAAATTGACCATTTCTTTTTTGGGAATATACCCTTTGAGTTTTGAGTAAAATACCTTTCAAAACTATTATTTCAATCCTTTTATCCTTTGGGATATACCCTTCAAGTGGTTTCCCCTACCCCTTGTGTGTAACCAAAGTACCTTTTAGCCATTGTATTTTGGGCCAATTTCCACAAACGTATCCTTCGCGTTTGGTTAAGCCTACCCTACTGGATCTTTGTCTAAAGTTGTGTACCCTTTTCTAAGTGGCCAAATACCCTTTATATATTTTTAAAAGGACCTTTTGTCCTTTATTTAAGATCTAAATGGCCTTTTAATTTTTTGACATGCCCTTTAGGACTTCTGTCTTGGGCCTTTTTGTCATGTATCCAAATTCCTTTGGACATGATGTTCGAGAGAATCTGACCCTTCAAGTTAAAGGCACATACCCTTAACTTTTTTTATAAACTTACCCTTCATGACCTTTGAAATGACCCATATATGTATGTAAGTACCCTTAGGCAAAATAAAAAGTACCCTTTAGGGAGTTTAAAGATACCCTTAAGCCACAAAAAGACTCCTTCAAAATAATTGTTGCAGACACTTTATCTTTAAATAATTCCCTTGAGTGGATTATCCATGGACATTGACCTAAAATCTCTTTTTCAACATTATACTCCTACGTGCTTTATTAAAAATAACTCTATTAAAATTGTGTCATACTTAGACAAAAAAAGATAAAATACTTCCTATTTGATAAATATTGAAGGCCCTTTGCCAACCCAAGCTAATACATTTGAAATAAAATCAAAGTGAACATATCATATTCATATCATATGAACTTGTATTCAATTTAGGATCCTATATAGATGATACGTAGGCATTGAAGTCATCCTTTACATCCAAGTTAACTTCTAATTGAAGCATATTGATTTTTAATAGTGATCAAGAGCCTTAGTTCATATCTTGAGAATTTTGTGAGTATAACAATGATTAAGCTAAGATTTGGAGTGATTACATAATACATATCATGTTAAAGGAAATTATAGTATTCTATAACACATAACTATGGCTTCTACATCTAGGATGTTCCAAAGAACCAATCCCCCATTTGCATTCTCAATTAAGGATTCTATAGAGTTTAAGAACATTGTCTTCGACATGGAGGTATTTTAAGAGAAGTATCATAGCTTTGGGATGCTATTGAATTAGTGGACATGTTTTCATTAGATGATGAAATGATACTATAAGAAAGGCTATTCATTTAGGAAATTTTAGCCTACAAATGCCAAAGATTACAATTTTTTAAGGCCAAACCAGAAGTTATTCCTTGCATTGACCTTTTCAAGGATTTGTTATTTTCTAGTAAAATATAATATGATGTTTAATTACTACATTATCATGGTGATATAGTGGTCACATGAATCTCTAAAAATGATTTTCAAATGTATCTATCTCTCAGCATACTAGACATCTACTATGATAAACACACTTGGGTGTAATTCAAATTAGAAACCTCAATCCTAAAGGTGCTCTCATCATGTCTACTCCTAGACCAATATATCACCTAGCAAGGGATAAAGCTGAAGGAAGTGATTCAAATTGACAATTTTAGGATGGGAATTTAGATAGGTATTGATTTTCTTGATAGATATATGGTATGCCCAGCATTCATTTTGTAAATTTAGATTGGGTACCATTATTTTATATGATGTTATCGCAAGATGCTACTTATGCCCTAGGGGAAGTAATTAGTTTGAGATCGAAAGAGAAAATTATGCATAAGGATAAACATCCCACCCCCATAGGATATCTTTATATGATGTCAAATTTTGTGGATGTAGTCATGTGAACGTGCTATAAGGACTTGGGCAATTTATGGGCTCTAGCCATAGATTGCATAAAAACAAAATTTGTGACCACTACAAATTCATGTTTATATACACTTAATAGAAGCATATGATTAGGATATGTGAGGACATTTACCCACATGTATGGCAATCCATTCATGATTTACATATGCCTTAACTTCGAGAAAACATTCAAAGTAATTTTAGAAAAAAAGGAGACTATTTCCTGTACCTAGATTTGATTATCATCATGGTCTAGGGAAATAAGGTTGAGCCCCTATGTCTCCCAAAGTATGTATCAGATAAGTTGGTTGAACAAGATATTGTATTCCTGTTATGGAATAACATTGAGGAGGATTTGGTTAGGAAAAAAAAGGGCTTATACTTTGGAACCTTAATTTTAATTATCAAAATGGTATATAAAATAAGGAAATATCTTGGAGATGTAGGAGCAAAGAGAAATTTTTATGTATTCTACATAATGGCATGTAGAGACTGGGATCCCTATAGGAAAATCCAACAACATATTCATGGTTTTAATATTCTTTATTTCCACCACCCTTATTGTTATGATTTTCTTTCTATTAATGGTAAATTAGATGAAGAAGTATTAAAAGGAGCACAACTTGTTAGGTTACAAGAGGACCATTTGAGAATGATCCAAGATGAACCTAATATTCCCACTAGGGAGTTGGAAAGTTTAAGGGCTCTATTTAAAGGATGGAATCATTCAATTTTTTGGATAGGATAATCTAGAGAATATGAATCTTCCTCATCCTAAGGACTTCCATTGAAATTGAAATTAGTGAAGAGAGAATCTAGGCTCCCTAGGCATATTATATAGAGAGGAAGAGAAAGAAGAGATATTATCATCTTGGACTCTGATGAGGAGGAAGACAAGATGGAAGAAATGCCTACTACTAGCACTAGTCTAGTTCCTATGAATACCCCTCATGTATCTACTACTTTATCTATTGGGGTAGCTACTTCACGAGAAACATCATCCACCTCCTAGGGCTTTCACATTCAATAATAGACCCCTTTGGTCTATGTCAATAATCCTAAGCCTCCCAAGACATCCCTATAGTGCATACATCTCAAGGATTACCTTTAAGTTCAAATCCATCAAGGGAAGAAGAATTTGTCATCAAGGACATAGCAAATAATTTAGATAAAGAGGTTGAGTTGGAAATAGCTAAGGCTATGAGTCTTTAGGTTGACCCCATTCAAATTCATCTCCAAATTACTTAGACCTTTTCTAGTTTTCCTTCAATTTCAATTTCTATTATAATCATAATTTTACTCTTATTGATAAAGGAAGTAGACAAAATTTACTCTAAATTTTAATCATAATTTTACTCTAGGTATAATCACTAAGAGGGGGGGTGATTAGTGAGCCCAAATATTTCAATTTCAATTGTAGTGCTTTAAAATATTAACCAATCAACATATATCAACTTGATCAAGAAGCATTAACAAGAGAGCTCATACATTCAATGCATACACAAGATCAAACACATAACACATAATTCCTATGGGAAACCCTCATGGGGAATAAAATCCACTCTCAATCCTAAAACACAAATAAACTAATATCCTATAATAAATTACAAATAAGAGACCGATAAACTCCTTTAGACCATCAAACCTTGATCATGTCCTCCTTACCAAAGGGATCTAGTGAAACACCTATTTCACAAGGAGCAACTACTCTTAAGGAAGACCAAGTCATTTAGACCCTCATTTGAACACCTCCACCTTAGAAATGATGTCTTCAATACTTGATTATGGATCTCTATTTTCTAACCTCTACACAAACACTCACTATCTTGAAAAGGCCTCTCACATAGGCATGTCACAATCTCTTTCCTTCTTCACTCAGTCTGTCCTCATATGCATACTTAGACCTCTTTCTATATCCTCAAATTTTAAGATCACTATTATAACATTAATAACATCACCTAAAGGTCATACACATATTCAAAAAACTATTCTACTCATTAACTCAACCAATAAGCACACTACCTATCTTTCACTCTATAACTCTCACTCCACATTGTATAGTTATTTCACATACAAGTCTTATCTAAATTCTCACATCCATATCTAAAAAACAACAAATTTGGTTTCAATATATATATATATATATATATATATATATATATAAATCAATAATTAACACTATAAAAATATTTATTTATCATCCAAAAAACATGTCTTCACCCTTAGGGCATCTCATATGGGTCACACTTAAGCACAACCAACTTTCAAAATAGGCCTAAGTCACTTTTAGGTTCTATGTAGACCCATTTATCTCTTTCAAACTTCTTCAAGAGAATAAATAACATAAGAAATTTTTCCAATAGCATGGACCCATTCCATATGACCATTTTGGTATCCTCAAATGATCACAGTTACCAAAACACTATTCTACTAAATCCCAATTAGCTCAAACACTTCTTTATAACATAGTCATTATGAAAAAACATATAGTCACCTTCTAAGCCTTCATTCTAACTAAATATGATTTATCAATCCATCATAATACAACCAAAGAATCCTTATGGAGTCTACAACACTCCCCAATATCCAATTCATCATGAGATATCAAAACAAGCTCAACTACCCTTCTCAGGTTAATTGCAGAAAAAACACAAACACACAATCAACTTAGAACCTTAATATCTTTGACTATACACATTTTTAGATATTTAAATTAGGTTCATTAAATGCATCATGGAATCCTCTACAACTTTTATTTGTATAGAAACAAAAAATTCAACTTCTATTGAAAGATATAGATAAAATATAGAGCTTTGGTTTTTAACTTTTCAAAATTCAAGTATTTAAATGCCAACAGTCAATTAAACTTTGAACACAATGATCACATCTTTTTCCCTCTCTATTGAGATCAATTATGCACCATTAATCTTATCCAAACTTCAATGCATAGGTGTCAATTCTCAAATGTTAAACCTCAATCACTTTGACCTCATCTCATGTAATATTGAAACTTTGACTCAATGTAATCCATTGATATCTATGGATCAATCAGGTCTTTATCATATATCTCATTTCATTGAATCAATCTATATGAACACTAGCTAACCATTAATCCTTATCCTATACCTTCGCTTAGTGGTTAAACATCATACACTTCTCCACATCTCACTACTTCCTAAATTCTTAGAGTAATGGACACCATCGATCTTGCTATAACTTTAATAAATACAAAAATTACTATGGGAACCATTGAAATATGCTTGGAAGGCCAACTTTTCACCTCAATAACTTCTTCTGCACTTACTCGCATGATTTCAAATTTAGACCATATGATCTCCTCACATAGGAGAATCCAACCATGTGACATATTGATCTTATAAACTTATCAAATTGAAGATATAATTCCATTAAAATGCATTCTCAAAATCTTCTATAATAGAGACAACTATGCTTAGAATTTTTTTGGGAGACCAACTTTGCTCCTACATAACTTTTGACACACTTTAACGCATGATCTCAAATTTAGTTAAAATAAACTAAGATAAAAAATAAACAAACCCATATGGTCATTTTATCTTGACACATTCAAACGTGTAAGATATAAAACCATCAAAAAGCCTACTCAACTTTTTTTGTCACATGCAAATTTGGCTAAGTATGGAAACACACAGTAAATTGCTTGGGAGCCCAACTTTGCACATGAATATCTTTTGACGTAATTTGTTTCATGATCCAAAAATTAGTTAAAATAAACTAGGTACAAAAATGAATAAACCCATATGATCAAATTATCCTAAAGTTTCCACACATATGATATATGCCACCATCAAAATGATTACTTGACTCTTCTTGCCACTTTGCAAATTTGTTTAAGTATGGGAAAACATTGTCAGAATGCCTAGGATCCCAACTTTGCACCCACATATATTTGACCATGCTTTGATGCATGACTTGAGATTTAGATCATATCAATTAGGGACTAGTTTTATCAAAACCATATGACCAACTCCCCTTGACTCATTCTCACATGGTAATGGTGACATCATCCAACTACCTACTCAAATTTTTTGCCACTAGACCCAAACTATTTAGATGAAAACTATGGACTACCAAATGAATTCCAATTATTCATACAAGCTCTCAAAGAATATATTACATATTATGGACCTCTTTCACGTGAACCAATAACTATATTCATCCCTAAACGTCTCTAATCATGTTAAAACTGAAGATCAACCAAGCAAAATTCAAGCACACTAGGACAAACATATTACACACTTTGTCATTATTACTTAGGCTATAAAAGAACTTAATACACTCACAAGGACACCTCCATGAAATCACCATGACATAATTAATATCTCTCTAATAATCTCCCCCTTTGTCATTGATGTCAACAAACATCATATATAGCAATATATAATTGACCTCTCTCTTCAAGCACTCCCACAACAAGAACTTTCTCCCCCTTTGACACAGTGACAAAATGGGCACCAACTGATATATAAGACCTAAAAATATGATAAATATGAAATGACCATCTTATAAATATGATACAAACTCCCCTTTATGTTGAGCCTACTTCCACTTGTCTTGACGACTTCCTCTTGCTCCATACCAACACTCTCTTCAACCAAGCATTGTAATTAATTAAGAAAAACAACATAAAAACATTTAAATAAGATGTAAATTATCAAGATAAATATGAGAGGGACTTCCCCTAATATTTTTAAGCAATTTCACAACTTGATCATCTTTAGATCTATATATACCATGAAGAACCAACATACAAGCTTACTAGCCTTATCTCTCAAGCTACCATAAAGACCATGAAAAAATTTCATGCCACTCACCAAACAATAAAAATGACCTAAATCAACTTGATAACTCTCCATTAAATAAACATACCTTTCTATTTTTGGATTAACTGAGCAAAAATTACTCTTTTTCATACTAGGCCTATCTTAGACTCCTTGTAGCCTTACTTAGAACTTGTTGATCCCACATCTTTCAATATAGAAATCTTCAGGACCTAAAAATTCATATATAGAGCACTACAATATGCCCCCTCAAAGACAAAAATTTTCAACAACAAGATCATCCTATGCAACATACTTCCTTGACAAACCTACTACCCAATTAGGCATCCAACTTGAAAAAAAATTAATAACTTGAGAACCAAAAACATTCAAATCTATGTGAAGCTTTATTTGACAACCCATATTTCCAATTAAACATACTAATAATCCTTAGACCTCAACCCATAAGGTAAACCACTTTTCTAGTAGATCCAAAAGCCCTAGAATCTTAAAGTAAACAAAGTCAACATAACACCTTGTAGTCAACATCCACCTCTGAAACTTCTTGTACACCTATAGACAACCATTACACATTTATGGACAAATATTTAAGCTTCGAAACAATTGGGAACTTTGACTTAATATAAACCATTTTAGTACCTTCAATCTCTTAAGCAAAAACTGAGAAACTTAAGATATTTAATAAAAATCTCCAAATTGACTTCAATATACCTTTAGATCACAAAACCACCTTGATCATGATATAATAAGGTCAACAAACCTTTCTATACAAAAATATCATCTTAATAAATCACAAATCCTCCTTTGCCATTTGAGAACCTTCAATTTGAACCTATACACTACTTCCATATAAAGTTATCAATGTCATGACATTACCTTAGCATATTTTACATCTAGTCATACCTATTCCAACTAAGAAAACTTGAATCTAGTCTTCTAGGACCATCTAAATAACACCATATTAACACTTTCTTCTCCACTAAAAAGAGTATCTTAAGAAGCATAGACATAGACATCCTTTCCATCACAATGTTCTTAAGACAAAGTGAAGCCAAGAGTGGCCCACATCTCCTCAATAACCATTGGAATCTTCTTGTATCTATAAGACTTATTGCTTTTGTTATTAATTTTCTTATTTTGAACTATGAAAATTGGTTCTTCTTCTATATCACTCTACTTTTCTTCAAAGATAGAATTGAAACCACATGGAGAAACTATGGAATCTTGACATACATTTTCATTTGAATCATCAACCTTGTAGCTTAGAACCTCATCACTAGGTATAGATAATTGAAGTTCTTTGCATGACACTTAATCAATAGTAGAAAGATGTTCAATTGGATCCATACACATCTCAGACCAAGCCTCAACCAGTACTTTGGTATTCTCCTTGAGCTTGGTCTCTTCTTTCTCAACATGAGCAATCAATGAGAGTTCTTGGCACTCTTCAACATCTATATAAGTATCCACCATATTAAATAGATTACTTGACTTGAATACTCATCATAATTATTAATTACCACCTTTGGTCTCCATGAGTTCACTTTCCTTCTATCTTGCACTCTAGGAGCCTGATAAAACCTATTCTATCTTGTAGTCCTTTGCTTCTAGAATTTAGCAATGTAACCTCTGTGTTTATAGTTATAGCAAACCATACTCCTTAATGGAAACTCAACTTATCTTATCTTTAATGGAAAATGTTTTTTAAAGTGTCCTATATCATGACATTTGAAGAACTCAACCTTATTTACACCTTTTCACTAATTACCCCCAGTATAGTTCCATGCAAATTCATTCTTAACAGGTCTTCTACTTTCTCTAGTTATATGCCCAAACTCATTATAGGTATATCATTAACCATTGAAATTTACATACCTCATGCCATTTGGTTTTTTGATCTATTTTTTATTCATTCTAACATCACCTTCATTCCTTGTCTAATGATTTTTATTTAAAGCATAATCCACCTTGTTCACATTAGTCTTCATCTTGTCTTGAGTTGCAGTCTCTAGTTCTTCTTTATATCCAAGACCAGTTTTATCACTTGCATGATTTTGATCATTTAGAATATTATCTAAATCACTAGAGATTTTTTCAAATCTCATAAATAACATTACCTTACTAGATACCTTCTCTAACTCATATTTAAATGACTCATTTTCAATTACATACCTTGTAGATTTATCTTCATTATATTTTAGGCTTGTATACATCATTTTAAATTGACAAATAAGATGCTTGACCATTTATTCATGATCATTAGCATATTCATACATTATTACCTTAAACACACTAAATTTCTCCTCAAATTCCTTGAGTTTATAGTTCATATTCTTATTGATTTTCTTCTTAATCTTTAGTTCTTCATGAGCATTAACCAATGAAGTCTCATAGTCCACCTCATCTTCATCATCATTTGAATCATTCCATGTAGACTCCCTTTGATATGAACAACTTCCTTCCTCAGCCATGAAAAGGGATTTATCTTCAAAATGACCATCATATTCATGATCATACTCTAAGTCACTGTCTTCACTCTCATATGATGAACTATAATATTATTTGGTGTAGAGATTATTTTTGTCCTTGAAGTAATTTTTATTGCTATCAAACCTTTTGAATCCTTTTTCAATTTTATCAAACATAAAATATCTCTTTCCATCATTATGATATTCACCATGATCTTCATCATCCTTCCTATACTTATGGGGGAACTTATTAGCAAAATGTCCTATCTCACCATAACTGAAGCATTTGAGGGGTAGATTACCTTTATACTTGCCTAAACCTATTATTAATTTTCTTGAAATCAAATAAATTAGTTCATCTTCATATATATCAATAATTTCATCCTCTTTGATTTTATTACCTTAGAACTTCTTATTTATCTTTATTTTAGTCTTGAAATCTGCTTCCTTTTTTGGTGGTATATCATCATTCTTCCTTATCTCATAGGTAGTAAGGGTGTCATACAATTGATCCATCTTTAACTGAGTAACATTATGACTCTCTTCTATAGAAGATACTTTTGGATCAAACTTGGTAGATAGAGACATTAATACCTTTTGAACAATAGTATCCTCTTCAATTTTTTCTCTAAGACCTCTAATGATGTTCATAATATCATCAAATATCTACATCAAAGATGCCACAATATCTTCTTTATTCATCTTGAGACTTTCAAATTGTCTTATGTGAGTCTATAACCTAGAAAGCTTGCCCTTTAAATATCCTCCATAAATGAACTACATTTTGTCCCATATTTCTTTATCAGATGAGTAATGGATTACTTTGGTAAACTCAATTTTAGGAGGACCACAAATGATGGCATTCATTGCCTTGAAATTGTTATCAAACAACTTCTTGGTTGTTGTACTATATGGAGGTATAGTAGGAGAAACATAACCATCTATAAAAAATTTACATACATCAAACCCTAGATGAATAATTTATGTCCTCATCCACATAGTCCAAAAAGCATAATTGGATCTATTAAACATTAGTTATTGCTTAGTAGAGAAGCCTCCTGTATGACTACCCATTTTTTACCTTAGATCACCTTCAAGATATTAACCTTTCACCAAAGGACCTGATATATTACCAATTTTTAGAGGTACAATCATTGGGGGTGAATTAGTGAGCCTAGATATTTCAATTTCAATTATAGTCCTTCAAACTATTAACCAATTAGAATATATCAGCTTGATTAAGAAGTATTAACAAGAGAGCTCATACATTCAATGCATACAAAATATCAAATACATAACACATAGTTCCTCTAGGAAACCCTCATGGAGAATAAAATCCACTCTCAAGCCTATAACACAAATGGACTATTGTTCTATAAGAAATTACAAAAAAAGACTGATCAACTCCTTTAGACTAAAAAACCTTGATCATGTCCTCCTAACATAAGGTATTTAGTTAAACACCTATTTCATAAGGAATAACTTCCCCTAAGGAATACCAATTCTTTTGGACCCTCCTTTAAACACCTCCACCTTAGAAATTATGTCTTCAACACTTGATGACAGATATTTATTTTCTAACCCCTATACAAACACTCTCTATCTCAAATAGGCCTCTCACATAGGCATGCCACAATCACTTTCCTTCTTTAATCAATTTATCCTCATATGCACACTTATACCTCTTCATATATCATTAAATTATAAGATAATTATTATAACATTAGTACCATGACCTACAAGTCATACACATAGTCAACAAACTATTCTACTCATTAACTCAACCAACATACACACTACCTATCCTTTGATCCACAAATCTCACATCCACCTTGCATAATTCTTTCACATACAAGTCTTCTCTAAACTCTCACATCCATATCTAAAAACCAACACATTTGGTTCCACTATATATATAGAAATAAAGAATTATAAAGATCAAAATATTTCCTTGTTATCCACAAAACATTCCTTCACCCTTAAGGCATCTCATATGTGTCACACTTAAGCACAATCCACTTTCAAAATAGGCTTAAGTCACTTTTAGGCCCTATGTAGACCCATTCAGCTCTTTCACACTTCTCCAAGAAAATAAAAAACATAAGAACATTATCCAATAGCATGGATCCATTCCATATGACCCTTTTAGAAACCTCAAATGATCATAGTTGCTAAAACACTCTTATGATAAAGCCCAATTAGCTTAAACACTTCTATATACATAGTCATTATGAATGAACACACAGTCACATTATAAGCCTTTATTCATACTGCATACAATTGATAAATCCATAATAATGAACCTACAGCATCTTTATGGAGTCTAAAACACTCCCCAATATCCAATTCATCATGAGATATCGAAACAACATCAAAACAAGCTCAATTACCCTTTTTAGGTTACTTACAGAACAAGCACAAACATAAAGTCAACTTGAAACTTAATATCTTTGATTTTACACACTTTTATATCTTCAAACTATGTTCATTGGATGTACCATGGAGTCCTTTATAACTTTTCTTTTTATAGTAATAGCAAATTTGAATTTTATCAAAAGATATGGATAAAATACAAAGCTCTAGTTTTTCCCTTTGCAAAATTCAAATATTTAAATGCCAATGGTCATAGTTAAAATTTGAACATAATGCTCAAATGTCATTCCCTTGATTCTCAAATCAATTATACACCATTGATCTTGTCTAAACTTTAATGCATAGGTGTCAATTTTAAAATGTTAAACCTCAATAACTTTTACATCAACTCATGTAATCTTGAAACTTTGACTCAATGTGCTTTGTCAATATTTGTAGATCAATCAATTGTTTATCATGTAGCTTTCACCATTCAATAAATATATGTGAACACTTTCTCACCATTAGATCCTTATCCTATACCTTTTCTTAGTCATTAAACATATTACACCGGTCCTCATCTTGCTACTTCCTAACATCTTGGAAAAACATGCATCATTGATCTTGATTGATTTTTAACATGTGAAAAAATGAATAAGTATGGGAACAATTTTAATATTAATAAAAGGCCAACTTTATACCTTAATAACTTCTTCTGCACTTACATGATCTTAAATTTGGGCCATATGATATCCTCACATAAGATAATCTAACCATAAGACAAAATGCTCATAAAACCTTCATGTGTATGAGATATAATTCCATTAAAATTCCTTCTCAAAATATTCTATCATAGACCCAACTATGCTTAGAATTTATTTGGGAGACTAAATTTGATCCAGCATAACTTTTGTTGCACATCAATGCATGATATCAAATTTAGCACAAATAAACTAGGTTAAAAATTGAATAAACCCATATGATCAGTTTATCTTCATAGATTCACACCTAAATATATATAACCATAAAAATTCCTACTTAGATTTTCTTGTGACACGCAAATTTTGCTATGGAAAAATATAGTCAAATTGCATGGGAGCCCAACTTTGCATATGCATATCTTTTGATGCACTTTATCACATGATCTAAAAATTAACAAAAAAAACTAGGCACATAAATTAATAAAACCATATGATCACCTTCTCCTAAAACATCCACACGTGTAATATATTCCACCATCAAAATGTTTACTTAGCTCTTCTTGTAACTTTGCAAATTTGGCTAAGTATGGGAAAACATTATCAAAATGCCTAGAAGACCAATTTTACACCCACATATCTTTAACAACACTTCAATTCATGACTTTATATTTAGTACATATCAACTAGTAACTAATTTGATAAAAACCATATGACCAACTCCCCTTGAATCATTATCACATGTTAATGGTGATGTCATCAAACTACCTACTCAGACTTTCTACCACTAGACCCAAACTATTTAGATGAAAAATATGGACTACTAGATAAATTCCACTTATGCACACAAGCTCTCAAAATCATATATAAAGTTTTAGGTACCTATTCCACATGCTCCAAGCATTATACTCATCCCTGAACATCTCTAATCATGCCAAAATTGAAGATCAACCAAGCCAACTTCAATCACACTATGATAATAACATTGCACACTTTGCCATTGTTACTTAGGATATAAAATCAATTCATCCACTCACAAGGACAACTCGATGGCATCACCATGACATCACTAACAACTCTCCAACAAGATATTAACTACCTTCACTACAATCACTCATCTCAAAAAAAGAGTGAAATGTATCACGTGTTATAATATATATAACCAAAGCTTAAAATCTCTTAAAATTTTATATAAATCACATATATTAAGCATCATAAAATATCATCATTTAAATCTCAATATAAATGTGTGAATTCTGATGATGATGAAATAAATGGGGGAAAATAATCTTCCTAAATGAATGCTCATTATGTGTAAGATATATATCATATTAATAAAATATCAAGGATATATAGATGGTTATAATTCCCCTAGTGACAAAGAAAAATAGGTAAAAATGACATTCCCCTAAATTAGTGAATGTATCCCTAATAAAATTAGATATATCAATGAATAACACACAATTAGAACAACCCAATAAATCCATGGTAAGAAACATGGTAATATACACACCAAACTTAGTATTATTATAAATATTAAGATTAATGATAAATATAATATGCATCATAGTATATGCATGTATCATGGATAATCCTATAATATCACATAGTACAACCTATATATCACACATAAATATGTAGCTACATATAGGAATTCATTGTATAAGTACATACATGATGACATGATATGACAACTAGATAATCCTCTATGGATAAGGACATAACAACACATTAAAAAACATCATGGTCAATCATGTATAAGAAAACATATTAATGAAATTGAACACACCATGGTATGGAACACATAATTTAACCAATAAAATAGTCATAATGTAATTACACAATGTAGATATCCATAAAATAGATGGAAGATGTAGGTGTATGCATGGGATAGGATCACTTATAATTATTATGTTTCTCTAAATAGTCTAGGACTTTAATAAGATCATAAAAATAGAGATTGCATATAATTGGATGATCAGGTAAAGAACTAAAATTACTTTAGACCTATCAAGGGTGATTTAAACTCTAATGTTAAAAGGAAATTGGTATAAAGCCTAAGCCTATGACATGGGGTATATATATCACTAGGGTTCAATGAAGGGTAACTAATTGCAAACATGAAAATAAAATTAAATGATGGGTAAGATTTTTTAAAGAAGGTAAGGTATAATGGTCAACCAAATGGGTCATCTTAAGGTGATAAATGGAAAGCCTAAGTCACCCTATATATACTAGCTTATTATGTATATGTAATATCATAAGTAAGGATACACATACATCCAAAAATTAAAAAATAAAATACTTTCTAATCTAGTAATTAGAGAAAATAGTATATGAGTATAAATATTTTCCTTTGGATGGACCCATAAATGCTTCAATATCCCCTGTTGAATTAAGTTTCACTTTGCAAGAGATATTTTTTGTTGATGAAGTCAAATGGTAATATTAAGACCTATATATCATTAGTTATGAACTCCAAATACCTCTCTTATTGAGCTTTAATGACACCATAAGACAAGACCTCCAAGGTATGGTTCTAAACCTCAAATTCTATAAAATACTACTTATAATTAAAAAATGTGAGCAAAAACATATTGTATGAATGTTATATATGTTATAATATTTAATTATGACCAATATATATATATATATATATATATAACTCTAATACTTAAACTAACCTAAAATATAAGCCATAGGTATTGACCAAGTTCATACAACTAAAATATGTTGGTTGACATGGTAACGTATCAACCGAGTTGATATAGTATAAATGATTAAAAAAATAGAATCTAAACCATATTAGGTTGTCTAATATAATACAATGAAGACAAATTATGAAATAAACTATATCAACCAAGCCAATATAGTAGGATATAAAAAAGATATAAAAACTAGATGCAAAGTAGATAAAGAGATAAGATGGAAAGAGACTCAGAGGAGATAAAACTAATATTCATGGTTTTATAACATAATAATATGAATCTTTCTTTCCCAAATCACCATCCATTCCTAATGTGCCATTTAAGGTATGCCCTCAAGGATATTTATGTACCAATAATCATCTACAAGATAAATCTTTGGTAAAGTGATATATTTAAAATATTAAGTGTATACATATTCCCCACCCAAAGCTCATCATGTGTTATAATAGTGTAACACAAGATGGTGCTTTAGGATAAAAAAATAGAAACACAAAATAGCATAAATGAAAATAAATATTGATAAATGATAAACTAAGTAATATATACATACCTTAACTTACCTTTCTACTGAATGACTACATTTAAATACCATAGTCTTGATCATAGAGGGTGTTGTAGCTACATTTGAAAACCCTTAATGATACAAGTCTTAAAAAAAGAATATAAATAATGTGTGAAAATATTATGGTTAATAAATAGATGTAAAATGAAAAAATATTAAAAATTATTGAAATACTTGGAAATCTTTGTAAGCTATGATCAATTTCTAGGCTAGAACCAAAAGATCTAAGAAAGTAAAGGAAAAACAAAGGAAATTTTGGTAAGCTGAAATGTCAAACCTACTTAGGATAGAGAGATATAAAATACATCTAAAGTAAGATAATTAACAATAAAAATCAAATAAATTACATAAAAAAATATTTTATGACATTAAAAAGACCTATTTAAGATAAGAAACAAACCAAACTCAATAAAAGATGTAAAAAAGGATATAAACAGGACCACACAACTTGAAAAAAGGTGAAACATAAAAGAATGAAAGGAAAAATAAGACCAAATGGCCTGAAAAAAATAGAATAGAAAACTAAAACAAAGTCCCAAACATAAATAATATAAATTTTAAATAGATAAGTAAATTATTGAGAGAGCATCTCATGATAACTCAAAGAAGTAAATTTTATTCTATAGATGGAAAAAGTTATAACTTCCGTATTTCTACCATGTCCTAAAAGGATGGAGAATAAGAATTAAAAAATATGGGGAAGATTTAGAAACAAACATACCTTTAAATGGGGGGAAATGGAGGGATGGAAAATAGGGCATCATAAAGGTGAAAAAATGGCCTTTACTAGAGGTAAGACACTCAAATCAAGTTGGTAAGACTAAGATTTTTCAATAGTAGTGGCCCCAGAGAACCCTACATAGAAAACATAAGCTTAGGCTAAGTATTAAATTTTAAATATCATCTCATAAAGGCTTGTTATTTGGGACCCCTTATAGATTCATTGGTCTTATATAAATATTAGGTACTTGTGTGAGAAATTAGGTGGCACTAGAATGTAATAAGATAGGTAATTATGTAATGAGACTTCATACCCTAGTCTACTAGCCTAACATACCCCAATGGACCTTAGCACTATTAGGTGGCCAATTATGGAGTGATTGCAACATGATATGTGACAATAAGATCACGTCTTTGGTGTGATCTAGATTTTAAGATATAATTTAACTTTCAACATTACCTTTTCTTATGATATGTATTTTAACTCTTATACATTTTTGTATTTTCCTCCTCTATGCTAATTTTTAAAAATAAAACATGGGTGAAAAATATAATTATCATAATAGAGACTATACTTATCCACTATAAGAGGAAAACATATAGACCATGGTCTCTAAACACTATATAATTGAACCTTAGAAAAAAGTGAAATATTGAAACTAACCTTGGTGAACTCAAGAGGAAATGAAGAATATAGGGGGATGATGAAATTGATGATAAAATAATTGTGTTTCCTCAATCACCAAAAAATGTGTAAATGGATATGGTATAGTGATAGGTAGGTAAGAAACATCATCATAAGAAAAGGTAAAATGTGAAAGAGGACATGAATATAGAATTTCATAGTTTTACCACATGATAATATGACTAACTCTAAGTGAGGAAACACTTCTCTCAACCATTGCCTTATATTTAAAAATACACCTAGCTAAGGATGCGAGAAAATAAATCTATGTATAAATATGGCGGGCATTTTTTAGGAGGGCTTGGCTGATTTAATAGGTGTTATGGTGAAACTCATGGATTAAAAATCCAAGAGGCATAAATAATATAAAATTATGAGTTATATAAATGATAAATATATGAAGTGTAGAAAAGATATGAAAATCCCAAATGATGTATATAGTGTAAAATATACCAAATAATCAAAAAATAAATGAGGAAAATGAATATATAAATAAATAAAAAGAGGATAAGCATTTGTGATGAGGACCTAATTTATTCCCCATGTCTTATCATGTAACTCATAAATTTAAAAACTAAGAGATGCAAAAATGGAAAAAGACATAAGGACCAAGCATAGGTAGTAAGGCTTATGTGAAATGAATGTGAAGGTGTGTGTAGAAATAAAATGCTAAGTTACAATATAAGAGATTAAAAATATTAATTTAAATAAATGTTATCTTAATAGAATATAAATAAGCTATAAGCATGCAATGAATATATACAATAAATGGAAAATCCTAAATAAAATGAAACTAATGATAACATAGGTCTATCGTAATTCTTTTTCAAGAACTAAATATTGGTTGGTTCCTTGAAGATATGTCCTTCATTTTATTTCAATATATAAGTTTTAGCTACAAGGATGTCCTTTACTAGATAAGAATCCCACAAATTTTGGGCATATTTTCCATCTTTTACATGGGTGTAATTCAATTTCAACACTAGGTCTCTAACATTGAAAGTATGGACTTTAACTTATTTTTTATGTTGTTAATCAATGCAATTTTTTTATTAATGATTATATTTTAAATTACTCATGGATGACTCATAAATAATGTATAGCTAATGAAGGTAGGATTCATAAATCTCTCTAATTATAATAATTCCCGAAGAGAGATGTGTAAAGAAGGTAAATATACTTCTAGTGGTAATATATATTTGAAGCTTTAAAGTGAAGAGAATGAATTTGCCCTAGTTGTAGTCCAAATACTAATACAATAATCCTAAAGTATAGGTAAAACTAAATATTTTAGTTTGAGTGATAATATGTATTAGTATTTTTCAATATATTTTCAAGGAATTTTTTGGTGGATTCCACTTGGCCATTACACTAAGGGTGATAAGATGTGGGAAAAAATTGCGTAATTTTTAATTTTTCATAAAGCTACTCCATGAATTTTTTCAATTCCCACCATTAAAAAATAATATGGTTTGAGGAATTTTAAAATTACATTTGATTTTACTAAGGATAAATTTTTATATGTTTACACTAGTAACATTAAAAAGGGACATATATTCTAACCACATGGTAAGGTACTCATTGGCTGTAATAATGAAGACATGGCCATCTTGTAATCAAGGTAACTTGTTGATGAGATCTAATCCCCACATTGACAATGGATAGGTACATTAGAGTATATTAATATCATCTAGAGGATAATGAATAATATTGTCATGCGTTTTTAAACTATTATGCTTCTTTTAAAATTTTATGGAAACATTTTTAAGGTTAGGCCAATAATATCTCATATGTATGTATTTTTTAGTTGTAGCACATTCACTACAATGGCCACCACAAATTCCCCATTGTGTTTCAAGAAGATAAATGAATTATTCCTAAATGACAAAATAATTTAGGCTTACTTTGGCATTATTATAGTAAATAATATTATATCTAATAATAAATTTATAGTTTGCTTTTCAATTCTAGTATTTTCATATGAATCAACCTTGGTATGATAAGTATGATGATCAGTAAACTAGATGATGTATTTTTATAATGATAATTTTAAATTATTGATATCTTATATGTTTAAAATAAGATAATTATCCTTAGGAACAAAGGTAGATGTATATTTCCTCATGTGGATGAGAAATTTCAAGTCATGCAAGGCCTAATAAGGATGAAAAAGAGATGCTAAAGAAAAAGATTTAGCTATAGCTTTGTTATCTTATGTAATTACTTAAATCATGAAAAACATAAACTCCTAGAAATATTAATATAAGTTTGATGATATGATATAAGGTTTTCACTTTTACATTGATAAGATCTATTGATTTGGTGACATATAACCTATAAATCACATAAAACTAGGAAATGTGTAAATCAGTGGTTGCTTACATCCTAAGGATGATAGCTTCATATTTATTCATATTATTAGTAACACCAATATTAAATCAAAATTATAAATTAATAATTTTTTCACAAGTATCATTGAGGATACATCTTTCCCTAACTCCTCAAAGACACTTGGTTTCATCAAAATGGACTATCCAAGTATCCTCATGCGAATCGACCATAACCTTAGGCAATTATTTAAAGATTTCTTAGATGTTTTAGACTTATAGATTTCCATTTCAGGTTCTTTGAGGGATATTTAGTGTAAATTTAGGTCAGTTTTATATTTCTTAGTTTTATAACTTGCTCAATGATTAGAAACACAAATTCACAGACAATTAGAGAAATCACTATTGAGATGGTGATTTTCCCCTACCTTTGAGAGGGGTAGTTCCCTCATAGGATATGTTTATTTTTTTATTTTTTTGTGTACTTATAACTATAAATCACAAAAATGAAACAAAACTATGAAATGTTGAAAGATGATCAGAATAAATGAGGATGGATATGAGGAACCCACAATGGAATGAATGCAGATAACTACTAGAATAACTTGGATTTGCATGAAGTGGTTGGAAATTATTCATATCACACAAAAAATAACTATGAATGTATATGTAATGAGAATTAAAGTCTTGATTATAAGCACAAAGTATCTTGAAAACTTGAATTGGTTACACTTTGTAAAAATACCATACATGAGGTTTTCAACATAAATTCTAGAGACACCGTGAGTTGTACATAGCCAAGAAAAGTGTATAATATTAATAGAATATATATCTATGAATATAAGTACAAAATTAATAAACAAAGATCATAAAAAATTATGAATCTAAATATTGATATCAACTTCTTTATTGTATTCTATTGATCGAATATAAAAAATTACATAGCTCACACAAAGTTACAACTAGCCATTCCCAAAGAGCTTGAAAGAAAGAAGAAGAAACCCCTTACAATTGTAATCTCTCCTATGTATAACACATATGAGGTTTAAATGACCTTTCATATTATCACTTTGACCTTTCACATTCTCATTTTTTTCTTACTCTAATTTACATTTATTTTTTAGTAGTGAATCAAATAAATCACAATGCAAGCCAGCCAAGCCTTGTCCATTGGGTGAGAGAGTCTATTAATAATATAAGCCACAACCTATTATAAGAAATTGGGTCTGAAAAGTTATATTTTTTTCAAAAAATAATAATTGAACACATCAAAAGGTATTTGAATATCAAATTCCTTACATCATTATATTTATCATTTCAAAACCTTTCTAATACTTTAAATGAGAGTTGAAATGGATTCTAGATGCAAACATTATGGATAAAACATGATGATAATTTTTCCCCTTCATTTCATGATGTCTATCTAGGTATATTTGGTGTTTCAACATGTATAGCACATACATAATGTCTGTCTAAATGGACTTGGCATGCACAATGTGTTCTATGAGTCTAGATGATCCATCTAGATGGCCTTGGTGTGCATACACATATAGTGCAAACATGAGGTCTATCAAAATAATCATAGTGCATGTTCACATCAAGTGTGGACATGAGGTCAATTCAGATAGACTTGTAAGTTTTTATTCTTCATTCTTAAAAGTTGCATATCTCCTATTAAATTTTGTGTCAAAAGTATGAAGTTTGTTCCCTTAATGTCTGAATAAAATATGATCCTTAGGATAATATATTTCCAAATAATCAAATGACACCAAAATAAAAGTTTAATGTGAAAGATATGTTAAAAATTATAATTGACACCTGATTGGAACTTCATCCCTCTAGCTCTAAAGTTCAAAATATCCATTTTGAAAAAGATACGAGCTTTGGGACTTTGAGATTTAATGCAAAGATGATCCCCTAAAAAATATCTATCCAACACATTAAATTATTATGAAAATAGACATTGGATTTGAAAGTTATGATAAAGTGGATAATTAAATTTATTAAACACTTGAGGTGTGAATATTACTTGATTTTTTTAGCTTCTACATAATGAAATTTATTTAAGTAAAACATGTAGAATACCTACTAAATCATGGGCGTATCTGATCTAGTTCCAAACTTCCATTTTTTTTAAGTGGGAACCAAAATTTTAAACATTTCATGAATTTATTTTTTTTTTAAAGAGAGCCTAAGCCTTAAGATCAATCTTGAAATTATGGATGTAGTATTTAATGGAAATAGTTTGATCAGTGCCTTTAATCAAGATAATATTCCCATTGAGAAGAGTGTATTAATGGTGTTGATAAGCTCCTATAAGTGTGGAATAAAATTTATTTATGATCCATTATCCTTTGATATATTTTGGAGTAATAATCCTAAGGTCAAATTCTATTAATATTACCATTCATTTTCTAATTCAATCTCTAATAAATAAAGCCTTAGAGAAGAAATGGTGAAGGGGATATAAATGGACAATGACATAGGTAGTATAATAAAGCATATAGTGTTAGAATGTTTTTAGTAGTAAAGTATATTATGGGGTGTTCATGCTATAATTTCATGTAATATTTATCATAATATATCTAATAATTACTAAGGTATTAAATAACATAGTATTTATCGAACTCATCTTGTTGTGCAAGTATTGTCATAACTGAGATGGGGGTAGATGATGTATACAAGATGAGGTGGTGATGATTATAAGGTGTTAATAAAGTATGAGGATGAAATAAATATTTGTTCTTGGTATTAAAGGCTTATTTACAAGCATCAATCCATTCATGTGTAACACTTTTCTTGAGGAGGGAATTCACTAAATATGCATGGTAAGCTAATTTTGGAATAAATACGTAGATTAGCCCAAAGTTTCCAAAGATAAGTGTAGATGTTAAGAATGGATCAAGGTATAGTTATTTTAATAATATAATTTATCTTAGAAATATCAACATAAATGCCTCATAATAAGACCAAAATTCTGAAAAAAAATTATAAGGTAACAATAAAAACACAATTATTAGGATTGAGTTTAACTTTTTATTTAATAGGGTGATAAAAAATGATATCTAGGACATGAAGATTATTTTCACAATGCTTAGATTTAGCCTTAAGTTCATTCACATAAGTTCTTACTATTTTATGGATGAGATCATGGAAAATGTGGGTCATTACATTCTAGTAAGTTGCTCTAGTATTTTTAAGTCTAAAAGACATCTTAAATAGTAATATGATCCTCACTAGGGAGTAAGGGTAGTTTTATATTGAGATTTGAGCGTAATGTGAATCTGATTGTATCTTTTAAAACCATACATGAGGTAAATAATCTCATATATAGTTATGTAATCAAAAATAACATCGATGGAAGGTAGAGGAAATTTTTCCTTGGGGTATGCTAAGTTGATATTATGAAAGTCAATACAAATTTTAATGACCATTGTCACTTTATTATGAATGGTTACTATGTTGGATATCTATTTGGAATAATCTACAAGTCAGATAAACTTAGAATCTAGGACTTTAATTACTTTTTTTTGACATATAGTATAAGCCTCAGGAGGTACATTTCTTTGAGTGAATGAATTTTTCATCTAGATAGGTTAATATGCTATGAAAAACATTGAAAGGGTCTATATCTAGCATAATTTTGCATGACCAATAAAATACTTCATGATATGTATTAAGAAATAGGCTATAGGTATCCTTCTCTTCTAGGTGAAGCTCCTTAGAGAAAAGTATGGATTTGATATTTTTAGTTATACCAAATTTGATTGCTTAAATTTCTTTGATAATAATTGTATTCCATCTTGAAAATGATATGTTATAGAAAAAAGCTTAAAAAGATGGTTAATCTTAGGATCAACACTTGTAACTAAATTATTAAAGTTAGGAGTAGTTTTCTCAAAGTGGATAGGCTTGCGATGTTAACATGGAAGTTGAGGATCTCTTGTATGGAGTAATTATAGAGCTTCATCTGTAGAAATAATAGGTAATGTGACATAACATTTGACATCTACCTAAAGATCAATAATATTATTACATTTGTTTTCAAATTATGATTGAACTTGTCTTACATTAGTGAATATGGTACCTGAGATAATTTTAATATCTTTAGGAGAAGTGGCTAGATTTTTTTTATGGTATCAAGATGGATAATACATTTCATATGGTAGAATAAGGATAAAATATATCAAAATGGTCAGTATGGTTCATTTAGGCATTAGTGATATTAACTATATTAAGTTAGTTAATATAGAGAATCTGAGGATGTTAAAATAATTATATCATCACTTGATAATTACTGAATGCTGTAATTTTGATCCAAGGTTTAAATTACATCATTATGATTGATACAATTTTAAAATTGGGGAACTTCTTGAACTATATCAGGTTAGTCATTATAGTTAGTAGTGTTGGAAAATTTATAAACTATAGTAGGTTGGTCGATATAGTCAAGTTTTCTAGGAAGATAAAAATATATATTGGATACCCCATGAAGTGTTTTCTAATTATGGGTTGATAGGTGAAACAAAGTGTTGATGTTTTAGTTAATTATCATCATCATTGGATTTAGAACTAGATGCACATATCAATTAAACACATGCATTTTAGTAAGGGATCTTTTGGTAATGAAGTAAATTTAAGTTATATGGTTGGGCTTGGAAAACTATGTAATCACCATCATATGATGGAGAGATATTATAATCATGTTTATTTTTTTTAGAATTCTTATTAGAAGTAACTTTGATGGATACACTAATTTGACTAAATGTTTGAGGGGATAATGATAAAATATAATGAAATAGATTATCCATCCCAAAGTCATTGCATATAAAATCATCTTCTATATAATAGTATTTGTGGGAAGTTCAAGGAGGTGATCTTTTAGTAACATCATCAAGTAAGGGAATTTTCCTATCTCATGTAAAATTAAAGGATGAATAAATTCTTCTATGTAGGGAGGCAATTAAGTAGTGTTACAAATGGTTTTTAGTTCATTGGGTTCATCATCATCCAAATCAATAAGAGTGACTTACAAATTGGGGTGCATGTTGACAAACTTAAGAAGAGGGGGACTATTTATATGAATAATAATTAGGATTTTAGATTGTGTTTTATGATTATATATCTTTATATTATATGGATTGGGATTAGATTCATGTTTATAATGTTTACCATCTTAAATGAAATTAATACATTGTCTGGTAGAAGAGGTGATATCTATCATGTGATGAGTCCAAATACAACCTAAAAGGATATTAGAAGATATTAGAAGATATAAAACTGTAAGCTTGGTTTGTAAAATTTTAAGCCCAATAGTGAGGGAAAGCTAATTAAGACTAAGAGGATTTTGTTTAGTTTTGATAAATCCATGTCATGAGAGTTTAATTTGTTTGAGATCATCTTTTGAATATCTATTTTATTTTGTTTTCTAAATGGAAATGACATTAATTCCCAAACCTTCATCTACTAATACATTCCTCATTATAGTATTATTGATCACATTCTTAATATCTTTTGGGTCATTGGGTCAAAAAAGGATTTCATCATTATTCATATCTTCTTCAAGGAACTCTAGGGAAAGTTTTGTAGAATAAGAAGGATGAGAAATGGTTTTGGTAGCATGGATATCCATGGGTGTGGGTTATTCATAAGGTTTAAGAGGTGGTTCAATTTAACTATATTAGTTTTCTTATATATCTTTAAATTGTTACATGAGAAATTCTTGATGATATGGTGATGTTCTCATGAGTTACATTAAAGAAATATTGAAAGGCATGGAATTAAGATAATCTATGAAGTTACATTATAATTTTAGATTATAAACATATTTATATTTATTTTTAGTGTTAAGAGTGACCTTATGAGGTAAGTTATTATATGTATTATACATGTTAGGTTGATGTTTTGATGGTGGAGCAGGCTCATTACTAGGTGGTGAATCAATAGAGGATGAAGTGGTGGTAGTAGTATCCTTAGGAAGTTGTTCTTTGAGTAAAGTCTTACTAGGATTTATGGCAAGATATTTTTAAGTGGGATTAAAATAATAGTTAAAAATTTTCATAATCAAAATTTTGGAGTTCATGTAATAGTTATCATAGTTAGCATCAATAGCATAAGTGCATTCATTTGAATGTTTCATATTGAGATCAAATGTTTGAGATTTTTTATTTTTAGATTTAGGATGATAAGATTGGTTATTAGATGATTTTAGGTATTATTTATAATTTTTTTTTGGTAATAAGGGCATTATTAAAATTTCCCCAAGATTGTATCTACTGCAGCTTTCTAGAGTGCATGACAAGTCTCATGAGAGTGACCGATATCAACATGGAACCAATATAAAGGATTATACCATGGTGGGTGGGGAATAAGAATAAATGTATGGTTTAGATGGATATAAAAAATTCATAATTTATTGCATTCTAAAAAAAGGATGAGATGGAACTTGATTATCTAAATAGGATGCTTCTAATTTAGATTCATAAGGCTTGTTTTCAAAAGAGTTAGTATCGGTTGCATTGGTTGAGATTTGAAAAGATTCATTTTTAATTCTTTGAGATGGTTAAAATTGGGTCTTAAGGAAATATTTTATTTTTTCTTGTTCAAATATGACTTCTAAATTTTGAGGAGATAATATCATAACCTTGTCTTGAAGAAGGGCCTTGAGAGAAGTAACAAAGGTTTTTAAGTGATTTTCTATATTCATGTTATGGTCTTCTTTATGCACTATGATTTCAATCATTTGATGAATTCATGGGTAGATTCATTGGGGAGTTTGTTAGCATTAATGAAATCAATAAGGCTATTTTTTAAGAAGTTCATTATGGTGGAAATACTTAACTAGAGAATTAACTAAGTCTTCTAGTTGTGTAATAGAATGTATTATAAGTTAATTATAGCATTCTAGTGCATCTCTAATGAAATTTTTGGCTAAAATATTGGTAGGAACATAAATATTAGTTTTAACCCATTCCTTATAAATATCTCCAAAATCTTTAAGATTTAAGGAAAGAATAGTAGTTACATCATATGTGATGGCTGGATAAATGCTTATAATATCCATAAACATAATGAAATAGGCTAAATATTCATTTTGAATATTTTGAAGCATCTTGTTTTGAATTGGTCATTGAGGAATAAGGTTTCCATTGGTATCTCTAAGAGGATGGGGTGTAATGTTCGTTATGGTTGATTAATTATGATTTGGAGAGCTTGATTAACAACTTGTAATATTTTGGTTTGCCTTTACAGGGTTTGAATGTTACTATAAGCTTTCATAAGAGTCATTTTTTGAATAATTTTTGATGAATGTAGAGGATAATTATGTCAAGGTCATGCCTTCTTAGTACATTGATTTTGATTGTTTATTGATACTTGTTTCTATGCTATATCACTTTCTATATTTAAAGAGAGAAAATGAGAAACTTAAAGAAATGGTCAAGGTTAGATGTTACCTGGATGTAGTCGTGCGCACTGAAATCAGACGTTGGAAGGTACTCCTCTTTGGCTGTGGAGGAATGACACCTGCAAAGAAAAAGAGACTGAAACATGAAAAATGTTAGATGGGGAGATGGTGGGCTATCAAGCAAAAGCTTGATCCATGAAGTACGAAGACTTCCTTAAGGGATATCAACCCACTGATTAGAAATAGAATATTTGACAGAAATAGAAATAGTGAAAGACAAAATAAAAGAAATAAAGACAAAAAACAAAAATGCATACCTAATATGTAGCAAAATGCTTTACATAGTCATCGATGTCAGTCTCTATGCCGGCGTCGGTCAAGGAAGGGTGCCGACGTCGGTTAAAGTGCCGGCATCGGTAGGGGTAATGACTAGCGTCGGTCGGGGCAGTAGTTCTTGGACAGGGTTTGGTCAGGTCTAGATAGGGTTTTAGGATTACAGAATGGTCTGAAGTCTTCATCTGTGGGTTAGGGAACCGGTTTAGGAGTCAAAGGGATTGTTTAGGGGTCAGAGGGATTGTTTGGGGGTTTGTGCAAAAATTTGGGCAGAGTTATAGACTGAAAAGGGTGGATAGAGGTGATACAGGAGGAAGTCCAGTCAGGTCTATAATCTAAATCTAAGTTAGGTCTATAATCTGAATTCAAAACAATAACCAGAGAAAAAAATAAAAGCATAGAGGAAACACTTACCTGTTACACACTGAAGACAGAGTAGGAGACATAATTGTTTTTGTCTGTGTGTTGTAGAAGTTTGATGTAGCAGACCTCCAGCGAGATGACTGAAACAAAACACCTATACTGGAGAGAGAAAATATGAGAGATGATTGCAGATGGACTGGATGCAAAAATTTGCTGATCATTGCTGTGGTGTTTGGATGATAGAAAATGTTTTGATGCAGAAGGTCCGATAACCAGTTGCAAAACTGATTGACAACCGAATAACAAATAACGGATTAAGAAACAAATTAATGGACACAGTTTAAGGTTAATCGACACTGGCAGAATTGCTGACATTAGTCGAGGTGTGACCGACGTCGGCGACGTTGGCTAAGTAGTGACTGGCATTGGTAGATTCAGAATGGGGACAGAGGCTAATTTTAGCCTTCTGCTCATTTTGACATGCTGCCAGGGGCAAGGCTTGTGGGAAAATGGTCGACAGGGGTTAAATAGGCATGGGAGAATAAAATGGGGGTTAAGGGGAGGATGACAAGGGTTAGACACAATTTTGGTGTCTATATTTGCCCCTTTTTGTCTTGTTGGTTGTTCTAGATGAACTGCAAGACAAAAATAGGAGGTGGTTTCCCCAGGTGTGGAATAAGATCGTTTCCATCTTGTATGTTGTTCAAATGAATAGCAAGACAAAAATAGGAGGTGGATTGCCTCGATTATGGATGAGGTATTCCCCCTCAAAGTAGGAGTCGAAGGAAGGGAACCGGGAATCGGGTACTGATTTGATAAAGAGTGGATGAAAAAAGGGTGAGGGTGAACGTTAAAAAAGTCATGATTGCATGCATACCACTGCACGAGATGGTCAAGTCAAATTGTCATAGGTCAAGGGTTGAGGAGTGCCAAAATTGAAGTAACCAGGCCCCAGCATTTGTTCATCTGTTGATTGGGTTATTCAATCGAAGCTGAAGCTCTAATGGGTTTCCATGTTCTAGGTATCTCGGGCTCAAGAAGTGCTCCTAGAAACAAGAAAAAGTCACAAGTAGTGCGGATCAACTAGCTTGCGATCCTATAATTGTGAGGGTCCAAAAATAGTCTGCACACAATTTGGCTAACCAATCATGAGGTAGCATACAGGCAAAAAACAACCAAGGCAACATTGCTTTGGAAGTGGTCAAAGTCGGAGGAGATAGGCATGATCTCCAATGGTCATTGGTTGAGGTGGATGAATGGATGAAAGGATGTGGCTGAGAGAACCTCAGAAGACGTTATGTGATTTGAGTGCTGCCTACATAGCCCTAGTGTGAAGGGCCTCAGGCCAATGTAGTTCTCCCTAGAAGGGAGGAAGGGTCAAAGGAATTAAATTGGTCTTGGTTGAGGGCAAGGTCATGGTCAAAAGGAGGAAAGAAGGTTTGTCCATCAAAGAGACGAACAAACGAGGATGGTCGAGGTAACCCCAGATGATGTTGTATCATCTGAGTGATACCTACATAGCCCAAGTCATAGGGCCTCAGACCAATGTAGTTTAGACAAGTTGAGAAGAGTGGTCGATGATTGGGTTGGTCATGTGTTGAAATGATGAGGAGAAAAAGATGTTACAGCCTTTTCCAAATGGTGGATTCTGCAACATTGGTTGAGGGGTCTTTCATCCCTAACAATTGTCCATATTAATGATGGATGTATGCTAAAGATGAATTGAGGTCTATTTATGCTTTAGCAAGTATTGGTTTATGCTTAACATAAATTGTGTCTGGTCGATAGTTTCCATGTGTATTGGTGTCCATAGAAACTAGTGTGAATAGGCTATGGGAGTGGCCTGAAAAGAGAGTTGAGTTGGGTTGATTAGGTTTGACAAGTGATGAAATTGAATGTGACCAAAGTGTAGATGAAGTGAAAGGCATATTTCTCTTTCATTGATAAGGACCAGAATGATAGCATAAATAGGGGTTATTAGAACCAAGAGCCCCATTCATGCATGACGTTGTTGACCAGATGTTGTGTTAGAATGGTAATCGAATCACTTTGACATTAAAGTGAGCTTGAAGTCCCTTGAGCAGGTGATAGGAGGAAGAAATAGGGTAACCCATTTTAGAGCAGAGATAACTTTGCCCTTTTTTATGGGAGACCCTGAGACAACTATGAGTCAAGTCCATGACTCATTTTTTTTTTTTTTTTTTGGCACAGACTAATCAATGCGGGAAGCCTGCATAGAGATGTCATTTGCTTGGTGGTTAGTTGTGAAGCTGATTGATGTGGGAAGCTTCTAAGATAATGATGTTTATTTCCAGATTAGTCATAGCCATCCTTCGAGGGAGTGGTCTAGAATTTTGCTTAATATAAAGGCTTTTGAATAGCTATCCTTCGAGGGAGTAGTCTATTAATTACAGTAATGATAGTACAGTTGTCCTTCAAGGGAGCAGTCTGCCTTGTTAATTTGATATTGATATGGTGACCATGGATATTTTGACATCTTGATTTGTTTTGATAGAAATGTGAGTCATCGACAAGATTATAGAAGGTCAAGGGCTCCCTTTTATTAAGACAAAGCATCCATACTGTATAAAAGGGTTATAGAGGAATTGTTAAGAGGAATAGGGATGAAGGGAATTAAGACTAAGAGGACAGGGATTGCTCAAGGGACGAGCTCAAGTTAAATGTCAAGTGAACGAGTACTTGAATAGCAGTAGAATGGTTGCAGATGCAATGCATTAAGAGGCTCAGGTTCTGGTCATCCATCAAGAGAGGATAGACGATAAGTCCCTGATCCATACTTGTGCGTGATAATGAAATGTCTGAGCCAATTAGGGGAAAAATTGCCTCGTTTACTTTACTCCATATTGGTCACATGCTGATTCTCTTTGAGGATGAGGTCTCTGATGTTGAAATCTCATTATCATAGATTTTTGTCATAGGCTCGCTTGATGTGATGTTGATAGACATGGAGATGATTAAGGGTAGCAAGACGGTGCTCGTCAAGTAACTCAAGTTGAGCTAAGCGATCTCGATGAAAGTCATCATTGGAGAGGATGTCATGTAGAGAAATGTGGAGAGACAGGATCTGTACTTTGAGAGGTAGGATAGCCTCTATTCCATACACAAGAGAGAAAGGGGTAGCACCCATAGAGGTTTGGATGCTAGTGTGGTAGGCCCACAAAGTGAAGGGAATGTGAATGTGCCAATCCCTACCTATGTTGCTAACCATATTCATGAGAATTTTTGTGAGAATTTTGTTGGAAGCCTCGGCCTACCCATTTGCTTGTGGGTAGTAAGGCGAAGAAAAACTGAGTTTGATGCCAAATGAGTCGCATAGCTTTTGGATAGTCTTATTTTTGAAGGACTTGCCGTTGTCGGTGATGATCTTATGAGGGACACCAAAATGACAAATGATGTGGGTGCTGATGAAGTTGATGATCTTGTCAGCTTTTGTGGAGATGAGAGGAATGGCTTCCACCCACTTGGTGAAATATTCAGTGGCTATGATGATGGATTGATGATGAAGAAACAAATGAGGGTTAATTTCATCGATGAGATCTAAGCCCCACTGAGAAAAAGGCCATAAATCCTAAGTGATTTGTAAGGCGTGACTAGGAAGATGAAGCAAGTTAGAGTGTTGCTGACACTTGATGCAACGCTGAACATAGTCGCTATAGTCTTGATGAAGGGTAGGCCAATAATAGCCCAGACGAAGGATGCACTTGGCAATCGAATTCCCACTGAAATGTCCACCACAAATCCCGTCGTGAACTTGCTTAATGGCTTGAGATGATTCGGTGGAGGTGAGACAGTGAAGAAGGAGGTAATTGAAGCCTCTCTTATAGAGAAGACCCCCTAGCATGGTATAGCAAGCGATATGCTTGATAAAAGCTCATCGCACATTGTTAGAGAGGTTGGGAGGAATGACAAAAAATGATAAGAAGTCCACAAGTTGCTTATACCAATCATCTTGTGGGCTAGGGTCTATAGTGTTGACATGATTAATGTTAGGAGAGATATAGGAAGGCAACGGCACATGATGCACTGTGAAAAAAAGTTTGGATGTAGATGAGGAAGATGGGATATGTGAAGTGAGAGAAGCCATGGTGTCAGCAAACTTATTCGTGGATCGAGGAACAGTCTGCAAGTGGTAATGGTCGAAAGATGCAAGGAGAATGTCAGTACATTTTTTGTACCTTTGCAAAATTTCATTTTTATAGAGGTATGAACCGTTGACCTGAATGACAATGAGCTGCGAGTCACCAAAGATGTTGATGGACTTGATGCTGAGAGAGAGGGTGGTCTGAAGTCCAAAAATTAAGGCCTCATACTCAGCCATATTATTGGTACAATAAAATTCAAGCTTAAAAGATAGAGGCATGGGCTCCCCTTCGAGTGGGATGAGAATGACCCCAGCACCCCCATCGAGTTGACATTTGGAGCCATTAAAGAACATGGTCATCTGATAGACAGTGTCATCAGTGGAAAGCGTAGTGATAGATTCGTCAGGAAATTCACATTGCGAAGGTTGATTGTCAGGAAGAGGGGCATTTGCTAGTTGGTCAGTGATGGTTTGCCCCTTGATAGATTTCTATTGGATGAATTTGAGGTCAAACTCAGCAAGTAGCATGAGCCATCAAGCCATACGTTGATTCTGATATGGCTTGGAGTGCATATACTTGAGAGGGTTGGTGTGGGTGATGATAAAGGTCTTATGATTAAGAAGATAATGGCATAGCTTGGTAGTGGAAAAGACTAATGCCAAACAGAGTTTCTCGATATGAGTATATTGAGTTTCATAGTCGGCCAATGTTCGGCGATATAGTAGACTGCTTGCTCACGGTGGTGTTCATCTCAGTGCGCAATCATGGCACCTAGTGAATGATTAGTAGCTGAGATATAAAGGTAGAAGGGTTGATCATCTTTAGGTGGAATGAGGACTGGTGGAGAGACCAAATAGCATTTAAGGGCTTTAAAATCCTCTTGATAGTCTTTATCCCATGTAAAGGAGACATCCTTCTTAAGGAGATGATGAAAAGGTTGGCAGCGGTCAGAAAGCTGCGAGATGAAATGGTGAATGGACTGGAGCTTCCCTTGCAAAATGTGAAGTTGCTTGAGATTGGTTTGGGGTGGCATTTCAAGGATAGCGTGAATCTTGGTGGGATCTATCTCGATTCCACAGAAAGAAATGATGAAGCTGAGAAGCTTGCCAGAGAGGACCCCAAAGACACATTTTTTGGGGTTAAGACAAACATTGTATTGAAGAAGGTGAGAGAAGATGATCTTGAGAATGGTCAGATGGTCATGGCAAAGCTTGGACTTGCCTAGCAGGTCATCCACATAATCCTCCATGATTTTGTGGAGGAGATCATAGAAAATGTAATTCATGGCATGTTGATAAGTGGTGCCTGCATTCTTCAAGCTGAAAGGCATGAATCGATAGTAGAAAGTTCCCCATGGGGTAATGAAAGTGGCCTTGTGCTGATCTTCTAGAGCAATCAGGATTTGATTGTATCCTGAAAACCCATCCATGAGAGATAGCATCTCATGGCCTACCATAAGATCAACAAGCTGGTCAATGTTGGGAAGAGGAAAGTCATCTTTGGGACAGGCTAAGTTAAGGTCGTGATAGTCTGTGCAGATCCGGATCCCCCCAGTCACCTTGGTGATTAGGATGATGTTAGAGACCCACTATGGATAATCGATGGGTTGGATGAAGGAGACAGAAAGGAGGCACTGAAGCTCCTCTTTGACAAGGAGGGCAACACAAGGATGCATATTTCGAAGCTTTTGCCTGGCAGGCTTAGCCTCTAGTTTGGTGACAATGTTATGGGTAGTGATGGTGGGGTCGATGCCAGGCATGTCACTGTAAGTCTAGGCAAAGGCCTTGCTATGGTCAGAGAGGAACTGGATATAGTCAAGCTGATCCTGAGCGTCTAAAGATTGGCCAATCTTTAAGACATAAGGAACATCAGAAGAAGAAAGGTTGATGTTAATGGTTGATTCATTTAACATAACCTGGGTCTTAGAAGGGAAGGAGCACTGGATGAAAGAATCATCAGTGCCCATGTAAGAAAGAATGGCATCATCGTCAACACAGTGGATAGTGTGAATGGTTGCCGACTCATCTTCTATCATGCTGGGAAAAATGAGAGGGAGAGACTTGGACACCCCGTTTAGCTGATAAGTTAGGGGTTCCAAGCGGATGGTGTTTATGTAAAAAAACTAGGAGGAATGGATACCACTAACTCCATAGGTGAAGGAGGAAAAATGGGCAAGCGTGGAGGAGATTGGTCAATGGTTGGTTTAGTACAAAGGTCTGCAGGGTCTTGAGTGGGGTCGTGATATCCCAGGGCATACCATTTCTTGGCATTGTCATTGTTGAGTGGCTCAATAGGCTGATGGGAGCCTTGCTCATAGTGTCTGAAACCAAAACCCTTCCATGCACACCTATAAAGGTAAGTGTGTGCAAAGGCAGGGTTGCCAAGAAATGAAAAGTCTGATGTGAATGGTTAGGGTGAAGAAAGAGGATTGCCATCAGTAGGAGCTTGATTGAGCCCCCCATAGATGAGGTTGGTTCAGAGGTGAGGAGGACCATAAGGCATGATCATCCCAATCCAATGGTCATAACTGGGGCTGTGGTGAAGGCGTCCATACTCTTGTAGAGTTTGGAACATGTCTAAGGTCAGTAAGTGATACTCCCCCAATGAAAGTCTTTGGAAGATGTCTTCCATGGGGTCTGTGGTCATCTCTTGAAGGGGAGGTGTGAGGGCGACCGCCTGTTGCAAACTGGTTGAAGCTTTCACAGATGGAGGCAGTGCTAAGATTGATGGCTTGATAGGAATGAGGATGTCATTTGGATGGTAGGTGGTGTTGCAAGTTTTGAAGGGTGAAGGGTCAGCGGGAATGGTGTAGACTTGCCCATCGTGCTCAAATTTCACACAATGGTGTAGGGTGGAGGGGACATAGGCCATGGCACAGATCTAGGGTCAGCCCAGCAAGATGTTGTATTAAAACTCTCCTTTGATGATATAGAAGAGCTCTGAGACTATGCATGGACCAACACGGATGTGAAGGATGACTGTGCTAATGGTCGTGGCAGTGGTGTCATTAAAGGAGTGCAAGATTGCATTAGTTTTGGAGACGCAATTCTTGAGAAGAGCCAACTGATCAAAGGCATGGGTGGAGATAATGTTGATGCTAGCACCTCCGTCGATCATAACGTGTTTAATGTGTGTCCAATCAACATAGGTAGTGATGAAGAGGGTGGTGTCCTAATCTTTCATGTTGGATGTGGGAATCTCAAAATCGCTGAATGTGATGGAGGCAACAGGGGCTAAAGAGTGGACAAGGGTAGCAAGTGGCTGGGGGTCCTCGGGTTGGACCTCCGCTGCCTGCAGGGCTTTGATGAGGGCTTGATAATGTTGGGGTGAGGTTTGGATGAGGTCATAGAGGGACATCTTCACAGGCATCTGGTGAAGCTGTTTCAACATGAAGTCATGGATTGGTCTCGAAGAGGAAGAAGAAGAGGGTTAAGGTGCACCAAGGATAGAAATCTTAGGCTTGGGCGGTTGAGGTGGATTGACAAAAGGGTATGTCCAAGGAATGGCAGCTTTTTCTTTTGCCTTGTCCTTTTGTGACCTAGTGGTTATGTCAATGGCATTGATTTCAAAGATAGGAGGTGAAGGAGATAAAGGGGTTGTAACTTGTTGATGAGATGTTGATGGATTTGAAGAGGTTGGAGGGTTATGAGGAGTCAGGGGTCGGTCGAGAGTGTCCTCAAAGAGAAGAGTGTCTTTCTCTAGATAGCAGCAAATGATAGCCTTGAGGGCACAGCAAGTCTCGATATCGTGTCCTGGTGTACAATGGTATAAGCAAATCTTCATGTCGTCGAACCATGAGGGTTTAGACTCGAGGGGTTGGAAAGGCCTAATGGGTGGAAGAGTTATGCTGGAAGTCTGTAAAAGTCGATGTAAGATCAAAGAGTATGAGCCCACTAAAGGGTCCGTGCTTGTCGATGTGTGTGATGCTAGTGACTTTTGCTTGGGCAGAGTTGGAGGAGGTTTCTATACCACCTTCTAGATTGATGGTGCGGTGACAGGTGGAGATGGTACATTCTTCATGAGAGGTATCACCCTTTTTGGAGAGGGTAGGCTAGCAGTAGGCAAAGGAAGTAGAGTAGGCAACCAGTTTTGATTAAAGGTCAGAGTGGGAAGGACTCTGGTCAGGGTCAAAGGATGAGGGCCCAAAATGGAGGGAAATGGTGATGGGGGAGGAGGCATTCACCTCTATGGTTTGGTAGTCTTCTATGATTTGATTTGAAGACTACTATTGGTTGAGGTCTGGTTTAAGTCCACCTTCACTTGTGAATGAGTGAGGTTGGAGACAGGGTGAATGCCAAGTGACTTGATTGGTTTAGATGGGGTAGATAAGGGTTTCGGTCCTGATGCGGTTAATTGAGGTGTAGATGGTCTAAAAGTGGAAGTCTGGTTTTTATTGAGAGTTTTGGGAGGTTCTGCCATGGGGGGATTAGTAGCATGAGATGAGAGGGCACGAGCATGTTGAAGAGCTGTGAGACGCTCCCACAATCCCTGATGCTCCACTTTCCTTGAAGGGAGAAGTTTGAGTTTCTCCACTAATCAGGAAAATGGCTGAGAAGATGTTGGATGAGGTTTGGGTTCTTGAGAATATGTTGACGGTTGTGGGACCGAAGGTGTGGTAGTCTCTACCCCAAGGCATGATGAAGTCATGACAGGTTCGTCCTTGGTTGGAGACGAAGAAGAGGCAGGTTCTTCCCTAAGTGGAGAAGAAACCAGAGAATGAGGCTCCTCAAGCAGGTAAAGGGTAGGGATGATTGTGCCCTCCACTTGCAGTCAAGGAGTAGGAAAGGTTGGGTCCTCCATAGGTAGCAAGAAGGAGGATGGTGAAACCGGCGGTGCTGGTAAGGTCGAGGTGTCCTCCAAGATGAGAAAGATTGATGGAGAAATAACCAGAGAAAGAGGTTCGTCCACATGTGATGGACTGATGGATGGACTCACCTCTTGAGGTTGGTCAGAAATGAGGGGCGAGACCGTATTGACTGTTCGAATGTTGTGTTCATGAGTGTTATCAATCAAGGTCTGGACATTGTTTTGAGTTGGTGGATGATTGGGGAATGGTTGTTTGAAGATGTTGATATCTTGATTAGGTGGTGCATTGGGATTGTCTAGGATGAGGTCACCCTTTTCAAGCATGTCTTGGATTATGTTTTTAAGGGTTTTACAGTTGCTCGTGTCATGACCTTTAACACGGTGGTAGTTAAAGAAGTCATTTTCCCTATACCACACAGTGATGGCACGTGAGGGACAAAATTGTGGAGGTGGTCGGATCTGGGGGAGATTGAGGACCCCCTATTTGATGAGTTTTTCCAACACAGACGCGTATAATTCTCTGAGTGGATTATACTGTCATTGTACGTATCTCTGCTAGAATTGGTGGGTGATGCTTTGGGACGTGGATGGTTTAGGCTAGTTAGTTGAAGGGGAAGAGGAGGAAGATCTAACGACCACAACATTTGCTGAAGCTTTAGATTTAGGATTGGATGAGGAGGGCTTAGAAGAGGGGCCATTAGTCTTAGAGTTGGGATTCTTGCTCTGTAACTTGACTTTATTCTCCTTGACGACACGTAACTCAAGTTTGCGGGCCATCGTGAAGGCTTCGTCAAAAGTGCAAAAGGTCTGAACCCTTAAGGTGGAAGAAATATGTTTGGCATAGGCTTGGGAGAAAATTTCAATGAGTTCGGGTTGGGGTAAGGAAAATGAGAGTTGATTGATGAGGCCCCTCCATCGAGCGACGAAATCAGCAATGGATTCATCCTCAAATTGGTGGATAGAATAGAGGTCTGTGATTGAGACCTTCTTGGTGATGTTGATAGAGAAATGAACAAGGAAGAGCTGGGCTAGCTGAGTGAATGTGAAGAGAGAATGGCTAGCAAGGGAGATGTACCAGTCAAGTGCAGCACCCGAGAGAGACATAGGAAATGTGCGTAAAAGGAATGCATCATCGTGGGTGATAAGGTAACAGGCATGTCTAAATGCCCGTAAGTGCTATTATGGGTCTTCCTTTCTTTGAAAATGAGAAAAATTAGGAAGTTCCCACTAGCTGGGATATGGCCTGATCAGGACAGAAGGATGAATGGGCTCATTACAAATTTGTTCGTATGAGAGAGTATTGCATGAGCTAGAAATGGAGGTCTCTAGGCTAGACATCTTGTCCATCAGCATTTTGATGATATCTACTGACGGATTGGTGGGTAGAGCACCCCCTAGATTGTAAGGCACTTGAAAGAGGCTAGAAGAAGTATACGACGTAGCCGGTTGTACCAGTAAGGGCGCAACGTACGGATGACTAGTCGTAGGGATAGAAGAGGAGACTAAGGATGGTTGGGTAGAAGGCATGGCTAGGTTCGATGTTGTCATGGGAGGTTGGTTAGAGGTAACATGGGCCAATGGATAGGTAGCCACCCTAGTGTTGATAGGAGCAAGGGTAGGTGGAATAGAGATGACCAAATTCTGAAAGGGGGTATAGAGTGGTTGAGTGGGTTGAGGTTGATAGGGGGCCGAAACCCTAGTGGAAGTGGGCCCAACGATGGAGGGAGAGGCCACACTTGGATGGTTGGTCAAAGGCTGGTCATTGGTCGAGGCAATAGCCTAGGTGTCTAAGGGTTAAACTATGGACATTGTTGATATGGCCGCAGTCTCGAGAAGAGAGGTTAGCATTCCATACATTGGATTGCCCAAGGAGTCTCACATTCAGCTATTCACGAGATAGTGCTGCAAAGCTTTGACGTTGAGGTCCAAGAATCATGCAAAATCTTGGTCCCCTTTTGGGACAATAGGAGTCTGGGTCAGGGATGGTCTAGTATGAGTTCTTTCAGTCTCTAAGTGGAACTCCATTATAGGACTGGTTATGGATGGGGTAAACGGAAGCGGATGATGCCTCATGTGATCGACTAGAGCTTTGGCTTGGCTACGAGTTAGAACCATTCAAGGCAAGAAAGAACATCCTCATAAGCTCAAATAATCAGATAAGAACAAAAAAGATGAAGAACACAAGTAGATCCTAAAAAAAACCCTAGGAGCAAATTATTAGGATTATAGTGGCTTATGCCTTAGAATATGTGTAGAGGAAGATTGGCTTTTGAGTCGGGTCCTAGAAAAAGTAGTCTATGGATGGTTTCAGGTTAGTTATGGTGCTCAAAAGTCTATGTTAGGTTCCGTACTTGGCCTAGTGCTAAGGAGAAAGCTCCCCTCACTTCACGAGTCCAGTGATAAGCTGGTCTCGCTTAGCCAAAATATACTTCCCCTAGAGATTATCCTCCACCAGAGAATGGAGTGGGCTTTCCCCTTGGTGATGAAATCCAAGTAAGATCATCAGGACGGGTAAGGTATCCACTGGGTGATGAAATCCCAGTTGGGCCTTGTCTCAGGTAAGTTAAGATGTTTGTTTTGTACAAGTGGTTTGGTCGTGTAACATCAAGTGGACTAGATTAATTCAATATGTGATTATTAATTACTAGATGTGGTCTAAGAAATGCAAGCAAGCAGAAATGAATGCAAAGTGTTTTAAGCCCCAAGTCGAAATGTGAAGTTGGAATGAAAACAAGTTGAGAATGGGTTGAAGAATATGATTTTTGACTAGTCTAGAAGTGTAAGAAAAGAAAGAAAAGTTCTTTTTATTCTTGCTTATGATGTCGTTTAGAAGAGAAGAAAGAGGTGAAGAGGGAGAAACCTAATGCACCTATATGAAAAGAAAGAAAGAAAGAACCCAAGGAAGACCCTAGGGTCCCACCGGGTGTGCCAAAATGTTTCTATGATATATCACTTTCTACATTCAAAGAGAGAAAATGAGAAACTTAAAGAAATGGTCAAGGTTAGATGTTACCTGGATGTAGTCGTGTGCACTAAAATTAGACGTTGGAAGGTACTCCTCTTTGGCTGTGGAGGAATGACACCTACAAAGAAAAAGAGACTGAAACATGAAAAATGTTAGATGGGGAGATGGTGGGCTGTCAAGCAAAAGCTTGATCCCTGAAGTATGAAGACTTCCTTAAGGGATATCAACCCACTGATTAAAAATAGAATATTTGATAGAAATAAAAATAGTGAAAGACAGAATAAAAGAAATAAAGACAAAAAACAAAAATGCATACCTGATATGCAGCAAAATGCTCTACACAGTCACCGGTGTCGGTCTCTGTGCCGTCGTCGGTCAAGGAAGGGTGCTGATGTCGATTAAAGTGCCAGCATTGGTAGGGGTAATGATCAGTGTCGATTGGGGCAGCAGTTCTTAGATGGGGTCTGGTCGGGTCTGGACAGGGTTTTAGGATTGCAGAATGGTCTGAAGTCTTCATTTATGGGTTAGGGAACCAGTTTAGGAGTCAGAGGGATTGTTTAGGGGTTAGAGGGATTGTTTGGGGGTTTGTACAGAAACTTGGGTAGAGTTACAGACTAAAAAGGGTGGATAGAGGTGATACAGGAAGAAGTCCAGTCGGGTCTATAATCTGAATCTAAGTCAGGTATATAATTTGAATTAAAAACAATAACCAGAGAACAAAATAAAAGCACAGAGGAAACACTTACATGTTACACACTAAAGATAGAGTAGGAGACATAATTATTGTTGTCCATGTGTTGCAGCAGTTTGATGTAGCAGACCTCCAGTGAGATGATTGAAACAGAACACCTATACTTGAGAGAGAAAATACGAGAGATGATTGCAGATGGACTAGATGCAAAAGTTCGTTGATCGTTGTTGTGGTGTTTGGATGATAGAAAATGTTTTGATGCAGAAGGTCTGATAACCGATTGCAAAACTAATTGGCAACCGAATAATGAATAACAAATTGAGAAACAAATTAATGGACGCAGTTTAAGGTTAACCAATGCCAGCAGAACTACTGACGTTGGCCGAGGTGTGACCGATGTCGGCGACGTCGGCCAAGTAGTGACCAGCATCGGCAGATTTAGAATGGGGGCAGAGGCTAATTTTAGCCTTCTGCTCATTTTGACATGCTACCAGGGGCAAGGCTCATGGGAAAATGGTCGATAGGGGTTAAATAGGCGTGGGAGAATAAAATGGGGGTTAAGGGGAGGACGACAAGGGTTAGACACAATTCTGGTGTCTACAATACTATTATGATTTTTGGACATTATATTATGGATATTATGATTCATTTCAAAACATTTAATTTCATTTTAAACTGATATTTATACAATATTATATTTTTTAATTATGTAATTTTGATGATGATAAAATATTGTTGATGCCTTTAACGATTTGGTTGAATATTTATTATAGATATACATAGATTAGTTATAAAAAAGTTGTGTACAATGACAAAGGTGGAGTACATAGTGAATGTTGAATTATTTTGTAGTGGTGCCACTATCTAGTTTGAGTCTTTTTATTATTAACCTTGAGTTGTGTTAGTTTGAAATATTTATTAGTCTTGTGTTGATTAAATTCCTTTATTTTCTCAATTTATCATTTTTTATTTATTTTTGTTAATTTTTAGAAACCAAATGCAAATTGGGATGATGTTGGGACCCTTATTTTTTTAATTGTAGGATTCATACCAACACGAAATCCACATCAGTATGAGGTAATCATTTAGGTTAAATAATGACATTTTGGCATTTTATTACTAGTTGGAGGTTTCAATGCATACCTTGCACTAACTAGTAGGTAGTTAACTAGATCCTAGATCTTTAGGGAATCTTCTAGGATTGGTGATACATGGAGACTATAGTGTGAAGTTTTCAAGGTGATGGATCTAGTGAGAATGATCACCAAGGCTCCAACTTGGTACTTGGCATGCATATTTCAACTTGGTAGAGCTGCTCTAGAAGGATTTAAAAAGAGATTGAACTAGTTTATTAAACAACACAAAAATGGTGTAATGAAGCTCTAGTAAGTTAGAATTTTCTCTATGTGTATCTGGTAGCCTTTAAACTTAGGCTTAGCATGGATGCCATGAAAGATCCAATTTTAACCACCCAAGCTCGCATCTAATTCTTAAGGTCATTAAGCAGTTTGAGCTAGGCATTTACTTTATTAAAAATGTCATGAGCTGTATAATTTATATTTGAACATTGATTAATGACAAGGAATGGTTGTAGTAAAACATGATGAATTTGGTCTATGCATATTTTTTATTATTTAATAAACTATGTATCATGCATGTAATATTATATTTTAAATTTAATTATGATAGTTAGTGTTCATGTAATGCTTTTGGTTCACATTATTAATGGAGTCCTTGTAAACAGTAATGATGTTGGCTATAACTTTTAGAAAAAATAAGTATAAAGTCTTGTGCCAAGTGTTCTTACCTTACTAGAAGCATAAGTCTAGTATGATTACTTAAATTAAAATCATCCCTTTAACCCTTGAAGTCATTATATGATAATAGGATTAGTTTAACAAAAGCATTCACCCATATGGCTCTAGGAGTATTCCACCAAAAGGCTTGTGCCTATAGGCCCCTAGGCTTAGCTCATGAAAGTCATGCACCTATGAATATAATTAAAGCCTTATTTGAATGGACCAAGTCTTATAATTGATGTCTTACACCATGACACAACTAGCCCAATGTGGGCCTCAATTCCTTCTTAGTTGCACTTCAAGTGAGTGTATAAGGCCTATGCCTTATGTGAATTGATGTCAGTGTAGTTGAGTGTATAAATTTGAACATAGAGGGTATATCCCATGTTTATGCCTAGTTATAATAATCCCAAAACTAAGATAACTTTGTGCACCTTTTTATACAACATTTTGGTTCCATTATTGGGACCCATGTTAAAATTTATTGTTTCAATGGTACATTATAATGATTTACTAATTATCCCATGGAAACATTGAGTGCTAGTTATAATAGGTGGAAGATAGCTTTACACTAAAACATCCAACTTACAAAGGATAAAATCTAATAAAATGGGTTTAAAACAACCTATATGATGATCTATATGATGTATTTTTCTATGATCTATTTGAGCATGTATACTAATGGTTGGATATATATTCAACCCATAAAATAAGAGGCCATAGATAGTGTTATGAGTAGATGAAGGAGTACCTAGTGAGGCTTGAGACCATGGATACCACTTAGACTAGAGCAATAGATAAATGGTGGCAAGGAGCACTAAATAACTACATCCTTGAGTTTATAGTCTCAACATACTCATACCCTAAGTAATAAGAGTACCAATTCTTAGATGACCCTTGACACATGTTTTTGAAGGAATTACGTGCATATTTCAAAATTCTAATGGTGGATTATAGTTTTAAAAGTTTGGGGATGTAAGGCCAAAGACATTTTTCATATGAGCATTGCAAAGGTGGAAAAGGGGATGTGTAGATGAGGCATAATAGAAGGGAATGAGCATATTGACACCCAAGAAATTAGGAAATAGACCTATAATAAGAGATGATGTAGAATGATGAGAGATATGAAATTTGGAAGTGCCAAAAGAACTTGTAGCAAGTGGGAAGGGGGTGGGGGAGGATCTCTTGAAATAAAATAATGTAAGGAGGAGAAAGATAATGAAGTAATGAATCCAGATCAACACTTGATAGGTGTAGAATTTTGTGGGTCCCTACATGATTTGGTGATTGAAGATATGTTTGACATGCCTACCCCCTTTAAACCTACAATTCATTCTCACACACTGGATCCCCCACTTGAATAAAGTACAAAATTAATAATTGACTCTATTGATGACTTTGTTTTTATATGTTTTGTAGACTTAGAGTGCAACTTTATGATTGACCAAATTATTATATACAAGGAGGTGAGCACAACTACCTCTAGACAAATGGGAGATAGCTCACCATAATAGAAATTAAGCAAAAGAATACCAACTCAGTTGATGTTAGCAATTTAGAGTGGGTAATAACCCACAAGAAGCGGTATGATGCAATAAGTAATTATTACAACACCATCAACATTAATAGTCATAGTAATAATGATGGGACTTATTCCTAACCTAATGGTTGGAAGCCTTAGAAGACAACCACCAAGATAGACATCAAGGGGATAAGTAACATAGATATTAGCTACCCCCCACAAAAAATATATTATGAAAATTCCATAAACTTTATATAGTATCATGGAATGAATAATATTATAGAACAAGTGCTAAAGTGTGAACTACAATGGCATGCATAGGGTATAATCCTATTGGATTGTAAGGCAAACCTAGTTTGTGATAACTTTACTTGATCATGCACATACTTGGTATAGAATATTCTATTATAACTAAGATATGGTTGAATATGATACCCTAAAGGATGAATTCTTAAAGGAATCTAACATTATAGAGTTTGAATAGTAGAGCATCACTGTGAAATAGATTATCCAAGGACTCTCAAAAGGTGTACACCTGTATGATGCAAAGTTCAAAACTCTCATAGCAAATATCCCATATGATATTCACCCTTACTAACATGTGTAGTGGTTCATTGGATGGTTGTTCATGATATTATAAATAACACTCTCCATGAAGACTTCTACAAACCCTCAAAAATCACTTGAATCCATGCTTAGAGTCGAGATAGTTAAAAGTGTCAATACTGGTATCAACCCATTTATGTAGGAATAAATTGCATTTATGGCCTCATATCTCCAAAAAACTACCATTATATAATTTCAAGATTATCAAAGTGGACTATGGTGCATTGAATATGAAATGAAAGGCCATAATAACACTAACTACCCACAGAAGAATATGCACACTTTACTTCTAAGTTGTGAAGTCTATCAAGAGGTGCATGATGTCTAAAACTATCATTTATTGTAATATGCCAATCAAGTCAACACAACCATATATTATTAGTTGTGTGATGCCTACACCCATACCACTATTGATTTTTGGGTGATTTATGAAATGCATGAGAACATGAAAAGAGGTGCACGATAGGCCACCATAGCAATTGGAGGGTAGAATAACCAAAGAAATGAAGGCTACAATGAATGTAATATAGGATTTGGGATGTAATGAGTTTCTAGAGGTTAAGGTTAAGGATGTGGTGGTGTAAGGTTCCCGTCATTTTCATGTTATAAGTATGGCTCAACAAAGCATTATTAGCATGACTGCCCTACACATATTTTGTGTGGGTGTTGACAAGGGTCCTATAATGTTGAAGAATTCCTTGACTTGTACAAAAATTTGACCCAAGGTAGACCTAAAATAGACAAGGGAACATGAATGATCAAACATGAGCCAAAAATGGAAAAATGGACCCCAAAGCCACAACCAACCCACATAGATATAGTCAAGGTGTAGGCAACTACTCATAGTGGATTCACCACTCAGCTTCTAGTTATGCTAATACCTGTTTTATGCTTAGAATATGGAGATGAAGGTTTTATTGAGTGAATAACTCATTCTAAACCAAAAATGACACCTTACACAAACCCAATACACCAAAAAGATGTATTAAATCAAGCCATGAGTGTAATTTAAAACCTGTAAGGGGAGCTTCAATTAGTGTGAGACCTAGAAGCACATGTTGTTACCTCCTAAAATAACTAGTATAGCTAGGAAGTTGAGATACAATAATTAACTAAGATCTCACACCTCCTGTAAATATAGGGAATGTTATTTTTATTGAAGAACCTACTCCTAGAGAATTCAGGTCATAAGAAAGTTGAGTTCACTACACCACACATGAAGAGGTAACACGAATTTTGTCATACAAAAAATGTAGAGTATGACTAAGAACTCATGATGAGTGCCACTATTAATGGATGGTCTATTTGTGAGGCCCTTATAGACATAGGTGTCGAGGTCAACATAATAACCAAGAATGCCTATGAGAAAATGGGTAGGATAACCCTTATACCTTCCTCTCATGTACTTTTCATGGCCAATAAAACTTGAGCATAGCCGATCAAAATTCTAAAGAGAATAGTTATAGATATTATGGGTGATGAATTTTATGTTGAGTTTAAATTAATTGAGTTAGTAGAACAAGAGAACTATTTAGCACTTCTAGGAAGGCCATGGTGTTATGTAAAAAATTAAGATATGCACTTCAAAAGGCACTACATGACATTTGAAAATGGAAAGGAGAGGGTATTTATAACTCTATCACATAACAAAGGATTCCCCTATGTCAAGATCATGGATATCAAGGATGAGATTAACCAAATTTATAGTATCATGGTGCAAGGCACTGAGAGTGTCAACCCAAATGACATAGGAATTCTCTCTTAGGAAGATGGAAAATCAACCTCAAACACCACCAACATTACTTGTGACTAATGGGTTGAATAAGTGTATGATACCATTAGCTAAAGGTGATACTTGGTATGTGTGAAGGCACCAAAACCAATAAGGATAGGCTTAGTTTAGATTGATCATAATTTTAAAAGGTGAGTCCCTTATACCAATAATAAGGGAAAGAAATTATTTTCCCTTAGTAAGGTAAAGCTTGTAGAGCTCTGATGATATTAGTGGATTAATCCAATGGAATAATATGTTCATGAACATGAATCATTTATCTCAAAATAGGTGGATAGAATGGGTACACTAGTGTATACATTGAAGATCACTTCCACTCATTCATGGGTAGTGAAAATGCAAAACATACCAACTTCAAAATATGTGAGTGCAATCATTTTCACTATATTCAAAAAGATTAATGAGAACCTAGACATCTCAACCAACTTTGGTGACTCTGACCCTATAGCACATGTGTATATATTCAAAGAAACATGAACTATTTATGGAAATAATGCCCAAAGAAAGCTATTAGTGGTGCATGCCTTCTATAGGACCTTGAAAACTTACACATGGTAATGGTACATTGTCAATGAGATGTGTCATGAGATAGATAATTAGGATTCCCTTAAGGAGTGGTTTATTTACACCTTCACCTTTTATTTACAAACCCTATAATTGATCAAGCCACTACAAGTAGTTTAAAGGTCGGTGTTTGAGGACACTATAATATTGGAGGAGTTCCTAAAAGACATGTTTGGTGAAAAGTGGTTGGTAATTATGAATTTGTTTTAAGATTAAAATCTTAATAGTGACTCTATTGATGAAGATGATGACATATATAAGGCATGCAATTGGAATTATTTGATAGGTAAAAGGAAGCTAGTACACCAAGTTGAGGATAACACCCTAGAAGAAGAAGACCCTACCCATATTTAGATAGAAACAACTGAGGGAAAAAAATTCAAGGGTTCACACCAAGAGAATAATGAACCCTACCATATGACACTAAAAATGAAAAAAGTAGATATCAACTCAAAAGGGGAACCAAAGATTGCTACTCTAGGCACCTATTGGTCTAACATAAAACTATCGTATATTGTGGACCTTCTAAAGGAATTACAAGACTTGTCCCTTTGGAGCTATAGAGACATTAAAGGCACACACTCATCCCTTTAAAATATGAGCATCAAGCTAGTTGATGGCATACTAAATATCAAGATTTGACCTTATAAGATGAACCCCAATCTCTATGCCAAGGTAAAGAAAGAGATTGACAACATGCTAGTCATAAGAATCATCTACCCTATGTAAAAATTTGATTGGGTTATCCCCATGGTAATCAACATAAATAAGGATGTGTACATTTGTATTTATGTTGACTATAGATTATTTAACACCACTTGTGTAACTGACCCCTTTCCAACTTCGTCCACCAATGAAGTCTTAGATGACATCATAGGTTGTGCAATATACAACTTTACTAATGGGTTCTCAAGATACCATAAAGTTTAAATCAAGGAGGATAATACCATAAATACATTTGTTATAGATTGGGGATGTTTCACATACAACATGATACCATTTGGACTGAAGAATGTACTAGTCATGTTCTCTTGAGTTGTGATTACCACTTTTAAGGACTTCATTCACAAGTTCCTCCAAGTATACTTGGATGATTGGACTGTGTATGGATTAGTGAAGGATCACTATGATAACTTGAAATTGATTTTTTAGAGGTGCATGTAGTTTTATATTTATTTAAACATTAGGAAATGTGTTTTCATAATACCATTTATCACTATTGTTGGGAACATTATCTACAAGGATGGTCTGCTCATTGATCCAACAAATTTTATGATCATCCTTTAGCTCCAGACCCCATCAAAGTAAAAATATGTTTGTACCCTTATTAGACATTATGTGTACTATAATAAGTTCATAAGTAACTAGGACAAGATTACAATGCCACTAGAAGATATCTTATGAAAGGATGGCCCATTATATTGGGGTGCATCATAGGAATATGCATTTGAAACCTTAAAGCTCAAATTAGAATGTGCACCAATATTGTAATTTCTTGACTGGGTGACTCCATTCCACATCCACATCAATGCATATGATTCTAAGATTGATGTCATTCTAGTGAAAATAAGAAAAGGTAAAATAGATCATCCCATTTATTTATCAAGTAGAAAATTAACCAAGGTAGAGTAGAACTACACCACAACTAAGCATAAGGCACTTGCCATATTTTATACCCTAAAAAAATTTTGGAAATGCTTTTTTGGAAACCTACTTTATCTTATTCTCTAATCATGAGGTGCTTAAGTACTTGGTGAAAAATCCCATTCTTAATAGGTGTATTTATCCATAGAATTTTTTATTTCAAGAGTTCTAGTTCTCTGTTATAGTAAAGTTTAGAAAACCAAACTTATGCCTAGACCATTTGTCTCATATTAACTCTAGTGATGTAGTAGTTCCTATTGAAGATGATATGCTTGATGTGAAAATTTATAGGGTCTATCATGTCTTGGAATACTTAGTATAGATCAATAAATTTTTGACATCTATATATGTCCACCAGACTATGATGACTAAGGAGAAGAAACAACTCATAGTTCGTTTCCCATTTTCAACTCATTGGTAGGGAACTGTACATGTTGAGACAAGATGAAATACTATGTCAATGTGTCTTAAAGCATGAATTATACTTGATATAATAATAATTATAAGAGGGGATTGTTAGAGGCCACTATGTTGGATATGTTATGGTGTACAAGCTTTTATAATCCAAACTATGATGGCCAAATCTATTCAATGATGTAAAAGATTATGCCAAAGCATGTGACATCTGTTAGTTCATCAAAAATCCCAATCATTGAGATGAGATGGCTCTCATCCCCATCCTTTCCAGGACACCATTTTAAAATTAGGCTATTGACTTAGTTGGGCCTATTAATCCCATTGTAAGGTGCATAGGTGCATGATACATTTTGGCAGCCATAGATTACTTCACCAAGTGATTTGAGATAGTGATAACTAAATATTACATAGCTACCACCATAGAAAGGTTTTTCTAGGTGAACATCATTAGTCACTATGGATGCCCACTTAGCTTGACTAGAAACCATAGAGCACACATCATCAATAATTCCATTCAAATATCACTAATTGAGTACATGGTGGCACACCATAATATGACACCTTATCATCCCCAAGTAAATGACACTAATAAGGCATTTAATAAGATATTGGGAACATGCTTCACAAAGATATTCAATGTTGGTCACAAAAATTGGAATGATCATGTGTAATTAGTATTATGAGCCTATCATACTATGTACAACTACTTGAACAAGTCTACACCATTTCAATTGTTATTTGGTGCATCATGTATATTGGTCAACTAGGTAACTAAGAATATTTGAGCACACACCTAGAATACTTGGAGTGATTATATGAGACATGTTCCCAATAAATATGGATCTAAAAAATATAAAACACATGCCAAAAGCTATGACATGATAAGAACATCAAGTGTCAAATTTTCACCAAAGGTGAACTAGTCTTGTTATATGACTCAAAGTACCTCAAACACGTAGGAAAATTGTAGATTAGGTGGATGGGACTTTATATCATCCATAGTATATTAGAGACTAGTGCATGCAAGTTGTGCACATTGATATATGAAATGCTCCTTGGGAATTTTAATGGTAAAAAATTAAAACACTATAGACACTAGGATGGGGATTATGCCATTAGATATTGACTTCTTAGTCATAATTCAGTTTCTTTATTTTGACCATAATAAAAAAATTCACAAGCCAAATCTTTCCTTATGTTGTTTTGTTTGTGTTGAGTGAATAAGTGTGGTGCTTTCAGGCCCACATGAGAACTCTTATAACAGTTACACACATAAATTAAATCTAGTGAGTCGATCATAAATGATATCAAAAGTGCCTGAGGTTAGATACATGAGTTTTGGGTGCATGAATTTTCCATCTTTAGAAAGCTATAAGTATAGGTTGAAAAAAGGAGGCACACAAAATGTTAGTGTTCAAGAAATCAAGAGGAGAGAATGAAGGGTTGGAAGACCATTGTAAGGATTTTTATGGGATAGGGAAGGTTGAAACAAGAGACATGAAAGTGCAAGAAATTGACCAAAAAAGAGAAGCACACTTGTAAGGAAGGACAACACTAAGGAAAGATAGAATCGAGGAGGTTGAATTACATGCATGTGAAAAACTACACCTAGTTTACCATAATAAGGGTGAAAGTCATGCTAAGGCAAACAATTTCAAGAGAAATATCATCGAGATAGTTTTCACCCACCCAATACTCGATAGTAAGTTATCATTTGAATCACCTATCACTTCACCAAACAAACCATTAGAGTATTTAATGTTATGATGATAGAATCACCAAGATCTATAATAAATAATAATTTGGTTGCATATTTTTATGGATTTCATGGGTTTATTAGCTTTCAATAAATCCATGCACCACCACACCATTAATCACCATCAATTAATGAGGTAGATAAATATAAGGTATAAAGGGGAAAATGCCAAACTTTGAAAGGTTACAAACCTTGTGAAAATTTAACCCAAAACACAGAGCTAAACAAAGTTGAAGCCATAAAAAAAAAGAAAATGATACCATAGTGAAAATTAGAGCATCCAAATCCCCCAAGCAATAATGGTTAAAAAAAGACAAAGATTGTGTTCTACTTCAAACTTGAAAGGAGGTGGTGGAGAAAAATTGAGAGATAATAGAGCAGTAGAAGTTCTACATAATGTTGAGGATGTCATTAATGGCATAGGAAGTGTAGACACCTAAATTTGGCCACCAATGACTTCATATTAAAATTTAGACTGATTCTTACCAACCTTTGAAAATTAATAATAAAAATCACTAAACATCTCAAATTTGGCTTCATAACATACAATTTGGCTTATAGACCTATTAAATGGGGAAAATTCACACATAACATTAAATCAAACCTTGAAAAATGTTAAAAAATCCTTAAAAGAATTAATTAAAATGTAAAACCTAATTAAATGCCTAATTAAATTATCCATGAGCAATTGATGAATTATAGAAAAAGGAAATTCTAAAATAAAATAATATCCTAAGAATTCATAATTACCTTTTATGAATTGTCAAATATCTCAACATGTTTATTCATTATTAATCATGAGGTTTTGACACCTTTTAAATCTACTAGGGTTAACTAACTCACTAAGGTTAGGTTTGAACCCATTCCAAGATCTAATTACACTCTAACTCACCTTGAGTTGGGGTTAGTTTCTAAACCTATAAATACAAGTATTTGCCTTTCATTTATGAGATCTTGAGCATAATAAAGTTATAATGTAGGATTTGGTGCATGTTTCAAAGCTATAGTGTTATAATGCAAAAATCATAAGCCAAGACATCAATATTCATCAAGAAAACATAATCCAATAATGGTGCCAAGGAAAGGAGCCACAAAAATCCATTTTCCAAAGACCCTTTGAGCATAAGCCAAGCATGCCAAATGAATAAATCATTTGGAGCATTCAAGGAAGGTAAGGAATTTGTAAGTTCTTTGAATTTTAGTTGAGCTTTATCATTTATTGTTTGTTCACTAAGCTCCCCCTATGATCTAGGCAAGTAATTTTTATGCATGTTAGTGTGTTTTTATTCAAGTTTTATTACTTGCTATAACACATTATCTAACCACCCTTCTTGGATTCCTTGAATCATCTTTAACAAGTTGATTGTGTTTTTTTACCAATTATTTCCCACACCCTATGGTTTTGCTCTTATTTGATCTAGTCCATATAATTAAGGTGATAAATTTTAATCCATATTATTATTAATCTCTCTTCTCATGATTCCAATGATTATTTTTATGTTTTTAAAATATTTTCATGATCCAAATAGTTCAAGGTTGCAAATTGATGTTCCATGTGAAGTTACAGTCAGTTACATTACTTGCATAAAGCTTGGTTATATTCAATGGTCTCATTTGGATGTAATGTGTTTTTATATATGTTTTCATATCATACAAATCACCCTTTTATTTGATCTAGGTCTCCCAATATCATGTATTAAGTAAAGACATAGTTATATGGAAACATAATCATCTTTTGCTTGTTCCCAACTGCAATCATGGTGTCTTAAAGTGTTAAAATATCCATGGAAGTTATATGAATGGTTAAAATATGTAAAATATATTCTTAAGTAATAAAAAAACAATCAAGGGTATTTCAAACATCATATTAGGACTGTGATAGTCAATAGTATGTGTATACATAGTCAACCATGGGTGTGTACTTATAGGTGCTCTCAAGATGATACTATATTAAAATAGAGTGTGGAGGCTCATATAAAGCTATGAAATATCATAATACTTATACTTTTAGGTAACACCAATTGTTTATGAGGTCATGTTCCTTGAGTACATTGATCATTTCATGCACACTACCTATCTACAACTCAAAGTACACCTATAGGCATGTCATATATGGTAATAATATTCAAAGGGGAAATTTTAGTTGATTGAGTTTATATATGATAAATGAATCCATTTTTAAACTTTATGGAAGGATAAAGCTCTAATTAATACCTATACATCATGAAAAATGCCTATATCTACATCTACCACCCTACTACCTGAGATGTTTATCTATAGGTGACTGTACACAAATATTGGAACCATGGTCATGGAGAATTCTAACATGTTTTTAGTCTCCCATAAAGTTTGTGGAAGTTAAATATAAATTTTTAGTCATGAATAAAACATCAAATAGTAAAATAGGTTAGGAAGTCATCTTTAAAAGTTAAGGATGTGAACTTAGGGACAATATCCCTAAAATCCCAAAATAGAGCATCTAAATGTTTTGATGATGCCCCATGGCAATGTTACAAATAGATTTGATGAATCTGAATTTACTCACCTTGTATCTCCCACATAGGGTAATAACCTTGAAAAATTATGAGGGTATATTATTAGTGGAAAATAATTTTTGAAAGGCTCTAATATGCACATTTGTTTATTGAGGCCTAATAGTGATATCTACAAGATCTGAAGCTCAAAGTAACCTTAACATATCAAAGTTAAAATGAGTCATATATTCATATTTTAATGGTATTATTTAGTTAAAATTTGTAAAAATGAGCATAAAAATCATCAAGAGAGGTTGATATGCATCGTTTTGAGCTTAATCTACACCTATAGTTGTCCTTTCCTTTGAAACAACCCACCTATAACTGACTACAAACTCCTACATCATCCATGAGGTGAGTTTAGATATGGATATACCAACATTTAATAAACTAATATTATTATAAGACCTATATGTGGATCCAATAACATATAATGATTCTAAGGATGATGTATGTCTATAGTACCCCATGTTGGTACAACACAGTAAATTGTAGCTGATTGTGATATAACAATAGGCTAGAGCAAAGGGTTCAAAGTGTGTTAAGGTATAAAAATGAATTAAATAGGTAAAAATGGATGTAAAATGGTTAGTAACACCCTAATAATTCCTTAAAATTCTATACCTAAGTTTAAACCATGCTAATATACACCTACAAGAGTCATTCTCTAGGAAAGATAATATAGTCACAATTAACTATGACTAAACATGACAAGGAAAGATGAAGGCACCTTAGGATGGAAATGAAACAAAAATATAAAAAATGGTTAAAGATCATAAAATATTATTATGACATATAATAATTTTCATGACATGGATACAATGTAGATAAAGGCCTCAAATTAAGAACCTATAGTCACATGATAAAACCCTTCACACAGCCCACTCTTCATAAGTCTATTTTAGATTTTGGTGCATGTGAAGGGTCTAATGATATGATCAGGGATAAATTTTTTTACAGAATGTATCCAGCACATGGATAATATCTTCCAATATTCACCTTTCTTAGGATAATAGGGGAAGTAACCTCTATTTTGTTTCAAATAGAGGGTACTCCCCTAGGGTACATACCCTATAAATTGAACATAATGGAGATAAAAAGTGAGATAGGGGTTGGTTGAACCTCATAATAATGTTTGTAAAGTTTAATGACATATATAAAAATATTTAAAACCATTCATAGATGCATGAAACATAAAATATTGGTTCAAACCTTTAAGGATATAAGCAAGCCCATTAGGCCTAGTTTAGGCCTAAAGCCTAAGTAGGGGGTCAGTATCAATTTAATCCTTATTTAAACATTATAAAACTTTGAAAAATGTTCATAGATGAATATAGGATATGTTTGAGCTATTGGCAAGCAAAGGAATCCATAGGAAATCCATTTTTTGCTTAAAACCATTTCAACTTACATAGAATGAAAGAATAAAGCTTGATAAGGCAACTTGGAGAGCTCATGTCTACATTATTACTTTGCATGGAGACTCAAGGATATAGGATAATTTTAATAAGGTATTGATCAAAAACTTTATGGTATTATTCCGTTAGTCCAATTTTATATCTTTATAAATAATCCCTAAGGGTAGAAGTGACCTAAAACCCTCACAAACCTTGGATAAGGACATGATTTGGAAAATAAGGATGGAGAGGTATAAAAAGGGGATATAATGGGAACTAAAGTCATTTTAACTTAAATATGAATATCTAGGGATCCTCCCCACTAATTTGAGGTGTTTATTACTTGTATGGATAAGGGAAATTAACTTTATTTAACTATTTTTGGTGTTTTTCAGGTATGATAAGGTTTCAATAGAGGAAACCAACTTGGGAGAGATATTAGGACTTAATATAACTCAATATGATCATTTAATGGTTCATAAAAACCTTTAAGTGATTCTATAAGTGCCTCCATCTCACCTAGTCAAAATTGGAAAAGTGAGCAAGATAGTGAGAAGGGTGAGAATTTCAAGTGGGAGGCCTTTTAAGGTATGCCTAATTAATCTAAGTATATGGGAGGTATTTATATGTGTCATTCAATCCTTTTTTAAAAAAATCATGGAAAACTAAGGCCAAATTTGAGGCTAAGTGTGAGGAGTGAGAGAAAGAGGATTTATTTAGACTATAGGCAATGATAGCTCATCTCCACAAGAATCCTAATGATTAAGGATGACATAAATGCATGGTGGATCATATATAAAACCCCTTCCCCCATTATTTGAATAATCACTTTTATCCCTAGTTAGTTATGGGATGTTCTAAAAGATCCAAATGATGAAAGAATTTTTCTTAGCAAAAAATGAGGAGTATTACACCACATTTCAATATTTTCATGCTTTGAGGGTCATTTGTCCTATTATAACTTTCATTTTATATCTAAAAATTCATTTTCCTACATGTGCAACTCATTTTATCAGCATGACATATTTCCTAGTGACTCTCAGACTTCATTCTCTTTTCCTCTCTCTCCAATTCTATAAGAAGTAGCCATTTTGGCTCTTGTAATATAATTCCACTACATATATAGAAAAGTATTATTGGAATAACATTGTGTTTTGACTTTGAACATTAATTCCAGTTTGGTGATGTATGGTGATGCAAAGTGATAATCTTCTATCCTTTCTTCTCCTTATCCTCTCATGTTTATACAAGAGTTCTTATTCTAGTAGGTCATATAAAGTGTTGTAAAGTGTATAGGTGTATATTTTAAGTGTAAAATGAGCTGTATTTTCCTTAACTAGCCTATTGTTCACTTACCTTGGATAACCTTCATTCATCTCACCTCCATATTGAAACACTCATGTTAGAATATTTTATGACATAGAAGCTAGTTTATATGCCTTATTTCTTAGTAAAAGAAGTATAATGGTCATATATAAATCATATTGGTGTATCACCCCTTTATATTGGGTTCATTTCATGCGAAGTTATAACTATTTTCCCACAATAAAGCACTAGTTTAGGTGATACGCATTTCAAGATACATTTAGAGAACTAGCCCTTAAATCTACAGTCTCACTTCCATGATAGGTACACCCACATACTTGGAATTTTTCACATGTTTCCAAAATATTAAATAAGATTGAAAACCCTATTTAAGGGTGAAATATTTGGTGACAATAGGAATAACGAGTCTCATACTCTATATGTTTTTGAGTTATATAGTTTACTGCATACTCCTTATGTTGATTATCATGATGTGCAAGCATGACATCTAAGGAATGGTCTGTGGTGGAAATGTAGAGGTATAAGGGTTAGTAATTTATTTTAGGGATAAGAATAGGTGTGGAAATAAGGTATTATTTGAGTGAGTAAAAATATTTTTGATAGTCTTCATTCCACTTAAAAGATATATCCTTCTTAAAGAGGTGATGAAAGGGATAACATCTATAAAATAACTAAGAGATGAAGAAACAAATGGATTAATGTTTCCCCTATAGAATATGGAGTTGATTAATGTTAAGTAGAGGAGACATGTTGAGGATAATGTTAAATTTTATCAAATCAACTTATATTCTATGGATAAAAATAATAAAGACAAGAAGTTTACCTGACAAGACCCCAAAATATGTATTTCTTTGGGTTAAGGAAAACATGGAAGTGGATAAGGTGTTTAAAAATAACCTTAAGGAGTGTTTAATGGTCCTTATGAAATTTATAGTTTACAAGGAGATCATCTACATAGTCTTCCATGACTTTATGGATGAGGTCATGAAAGAGGTAAGTCATGGTACGTTGATAAGTTATACCAACATTTTTCAAGCTAAAAAGCATGACCCTATAGAAAAAGGTTCCCCATGGGGTGATGAAGGTTGTTTTATGTTGATATTTTTATGTGATTAAGATTTTATTATAGCTAAAGAATCAATCCATAAGAGATATCATCTCATGATCTATAGTTAGATCAATAAGTTGGTTAATTCTTGGCAAAGGAAATTTATCTTTTGGATAAGTAATGTTAAGATCATGAAAATCCATGAAAATATGAAGTCCCCCTATTTATTTAGTGACATAAATGATATTCAAGACCCATTGAGGATAATCAATGGGTTAGATGAAGTTGATGGATAAGAGATGTTGAAACTCTTCTATAATGAGAAGGGTAATGTAAGGGTGTATCCTTCAAAGATTTTACCTAATAGGCTTGGAATTGAGGTTGGTGATGATGTTATGGATGACTATGGAAGGGTAGGATATATTCATATCATTATAATAATATTCAAATTCTATGTTACAATTTTTGGAAGGTGGTTGATCAAGTCCCCCATAGATAAAATTGGTTTGGTAGTTGGGAGGACCAAAATGAATGATGGTTTTAATTTTGGAATCATAGATAGCATGTTGATAAAATTTTCCGTACTCTTGGGGAGTAGGAAGGGCATATAGAGTAAATAGGAATTATTACCCAAGCAAGAGATGTTGGAATGTGGATTTCAACGTGTTTTTTAGAGGGATTTGGGAGGAAGGTATGGATGAGCTTATAAAAAATTAGTTTATGGAGGATGAAGGGGATGCATCATTTAATGGGATGAGAAAAACATTCAAGTAGTAGGTCATATTTCATGACTTGAAAGGACTGAGGTTGGCTAGAATGACATGAACTTGGCCCTTGTTTTCAAACTTGAGCACTTGTGCAAATTTGATGGAACACATCCCATGATATGGATCCAAGGGTGTCCAAGCAATACATTGTATTAAAAATCTCCTTTTACAATGTAGAAGGTCTCAAGAAGAGTGAAAGGGACAAAATTTATATAAAATATAACCATCCCAAGGTGTTTTCCATTGTATCATTAAAAGATGGAGTACAACACTAGTTTTAGACATTATGTTCTATGAGAGCCTAAGTTAATCGTAGGCATGGAAGGAAATGATATTAATGATATCTCCCCCATAAATCATAACCCTTTTGATCTAGGTTTGGTTGATGTGGGTGGTGATAAAGATGGGAGGATCTAGGTCATTTAGATGGATATGAGGTATATATGAATCCTATAATGTGATGAGGGATGATAGTTAAAGGACTCTAACTAAATTACTAGTGGTTGAGGATCTTAGTGTTGAACCTCAATCAATTTCAATGCTTTCATCATAGTTTGAAAATGTTGGGGCAAGGTTTGTATTAAATCATACAAATTCATCCTCACTAGGATTTGGTGAAACTATATAATAACTAACCTATGTATTAGTCTAGATGGGTTGGATTTGGGTGTATCCAAGATAAAAATATTGGAATTTAGTGAAGGTAGTTTGGGTGACTCTATAGAGGAAGGGTATATCTAAGCGATGGATACTTTGGCTTTCCATTTATCCTTTTGGGTTTTTGATCGAGTTACCATATATATGGAATTAATTTGGAAAGAATGTGGGATAGAAGGTTGCTTTAGTTCCTTTATACTCTTAGATGGGAGTTTAGGGACAAGTTTACATGGGGTGTTAGTTTTGGGTGTTTGACTTGGTGGTGGGCTAAGAGGAATTTACTCTATCAAAATATCATCTACATCACATAGTTTTTGGATTATGTCTTGAATAGATTTATAATTCTCCATATCATGTCGAGGTGTCCAATGGAATGCACAAATTAAGTTATCATTGAACCAAGATGGTTTTGGGCTAAGTGGGTCAAATGGTTTGATGAGAGGTAAGACTATTTAGGATGTTTGTATCAACCATTGTAAGATGGTATAATAGGATTATAATAATGGTGAAAAGGAGGTGGAATTTTTTGTTTTGATTATTGGCATGGATACCTTTTATAGGTAGACTTAACGATTGGAGATTTGGTTGGTATAATGATTTTGGTACATGGTTTTAAGGTAGATGGTTTTGAGGTTGAGGGTTTGGTAAGAATAGGTAGAGATGTGGAAGTCAGAGTTGGACTTGTTTGTTTAAGGGCTTGCTATTTTCAACAAGGTGGAAGGGTGAGGTCCTAAACTAGATGAGGGATGTGACCCTAAGATGGATGGTAAAGTTTAAATGAAATGAAAAATGGTTTTAAAATTTTGAATCTTATATGGTTCAATCCTCTTTGTTGGTTTGGTTTATGTATTTTTAGGTGGGTTTGGTGGTGCTAAATCTAATTTGAAAGGAGTATGGGTGAGATTTTGAGTTGGAAGGACCCTTACATTTTTGACAAGATTTAATGGGGTATTAGTAATTGATTTGGTTGTCTTTTAAGGAGTTGGATTGATTAGTTTATTTGTAATTTATGATGTGGATGTTTTTGTTGAATTGGTTTAGGTAATCATGGTCTCATTTGTGAAGATTAAAGGTTGGGTAGATAATGGTCTGGTTGGTAACTCCTTATTAGTTGGGTATATAAGTCTGAAGTAGTGCCAAAACATGGCCCATAAAAGGTTTGGATGAATAAAAAATTTAGATTTTAGACCAATCTTGAAAATAGTTTATATATAGGCTTAGCATTCCCCATAGTAGTTTCTAAGGATAAAGTGAGTGGCCACAAAATTGGGGTGGTCACATTTTCCCTTTCCTATATCAATGATTCTAAGGATTTGGTGGGTGATTCTACCATGGAAGGAGTAGGTGAGCCAATCTCTTCCTTAGTTATGCTTTTTGAAGAATGGATTATAGTTATAATATGGAAGAAATTGGCATGGGAGTGATGGTTTCCTCCTTTTTATGATTTCCAAATGAGATATGGGTATTTATACTAAGGAAGTGAGTGGAAAATAGATGGTGGTGTATTCCTTCATTATGATTTCTAAGGGAAGGGTAACTAACTCCACTATAGAAGTGAGTGAATTAGAAATGGTGGTTTCTTCCTTTGTTATGCTTTCCAAAGGAAGGGTAGGTAAATACACTATAGAAGTGAGTGGAGAAGAACTAGTGTTTTCTTACTTTGTTATATTTTCTAAATTAAGTGTAGGTAAATCCACTATGAAAGTGAGTGTAGACACTATAAATCCACACATGATGCTTTCAAGTGTCAAAACACCCCAAAACCACCTCAAAATGCCCTAGGGACCTACCTTGACCTTTAACCACAAACCAAAGCTAACCCACCTAAATCTAGTTAGCTTGACCTATAGGTTAAACCCACCTTTTTAACCCAACTTGACCTTGACCTTCAACTATTGATAGTCACCATCACCATCGATGGTCACCCTAACCACTGACAATCAACTTCCACTATTTCAACAACTTCACACCCACATAATTTAACTTGATTTTTTATAATTATCCCATCTAATTCATGTGTGAGATAATTCATGTGAGATATAAATTTAGATATCAAGATAAACCTCTTTTTTACATATTGTTACACTTCTCCTTCCATCTTATAAAGAGAGAGGAGGAGAGAGTAAATTAGTATCTAAAATTAGTCAACAATATAGAACTAGAGCCTCTTACATTAACATTCTCCTTTGAAAGGATTATCTGAGTGATCCACCAATCATGATAGAGAGTTGAAGTGATACCATCCATTGACCAACAACCAAGTGCCATTTCTCTAATAAATTTTTCCTATAATCTATCAACAAGTTTATCAATAATCCTCATCAACCATTCACCAGATCAACCATCAATAAGCTAAGTATCTATTTTAATTATTTAGTCACTTTGTCTATATTTTAAAATCAACCTACCCTAATATAACCTCCCATAATTTCGTTTTGGAACTTCTAAAATTTTTATTACCTAAACCCAACCCATAGTACCCACTGATGGTCACCCTGACCACCAATGGTCTATCCTAACCAATAATGATTACCCCAACCACCAATGGTCACTATGGAAAAAAATAACAAGATATTTTCACCCACTAGACCTCAACCAAATATAATTTTCAAACCCCTACCTATTCATATAATCTTGAACTATTTTTTGAACCAAACCCAACCTATTTAGCATTAGTATTGACCTACTTATTTCTATAATTAGTTAATTTTGTCTATAATTATATTAATCAATTCTTGTATTTGACTTTAGTATCTTCTATTATTTATAAAAGTACTTTATATTTTATAACTTGATTGTTTAAAAGTGTGGATTGATAGCTTCCAAGGAAGCTCGTGCTTCTTGGATCTAGCTTTCTAGGCAATCCACCCTAATAAATAACTAATTAAACCATTTATTTGAGTGTTTTCTTATCTATAGGTAATTGATCTCAATCCAAAGAGGAGATATATAAAATCATATGATCAATGTACACAACCAAATAGGTTTTTATACCATACCCATATCTTTTTTGTTTCTTCTTCCTTTCTTAGAACATAAGCTAAAATTGTCAAAAACATTTTGGCATTCCCGGTGGGACCCTTGAGTCTTTTCTTGGGTTCATAATTTCATATAGGTTTTCTTCTTCTTCTTACCACTCTACTCATACAATGAAACCAAAGTTTCTTTCTTGGAATCAAAATAAAATGTATACATTGGTTGCTTACAAGTTTATTAGCTCACTTAGTTAAATTAAAGAAAAGTAATTCAATCATAACATCACATTTATTGAACACACTAAACCAAAATCACCTACATCAAATCAAAAATCAAACAAATTTACATAAATCTTGACTGGAATTTCATCACCTAACTGTCACCTTACCCTTTCTTGGTGATCCTACTTGGAGGTCATTACTAAGGGGAAAACCAACTCAGCTCTCGAGTTGAGTATAAAATCTATAAATTAGCATATACTAGCTAAGAACTCAACACCCTTATTGTTAAGTTGTGTGAATTGAGGGGTATGCCCTACTACTAAGCCACATATTGATTCCCAATATAGATCTTTTTTGATAGCTTGAAAAACTTGAAACCATCCATAGATTTCTTTTCTTGTACTTTTTATATAGACCCAAGTTGAGTCACATAATTTATTAAAATATTGAGGCATAAGTCAAAGAAAGATTAAAAATAACTTTAGGACTTAACATAATTTTTAGTGTGTGATTGATTTCCTTGATCATTTTTTGTCTTCTCTCTATTTGAGGGGTGAGATTGTTTGTGTTTTCTTTCTTTATTATCTTTCATGGTTCTAACTCACCAACAACGAAGGAACCAAGTAGAGTAGAACCCATCACTAAAATAATCAACCTCTTCTACCTCCTCATCCATGGAGTATATCTTAGATGTAAAGAGTTTCTCTTCATCCTTCTAAGAGTCCTATCATCCCTCAGATAGTTTCCCAAGGTGATGTGGACTTTGCCACCTTTTTGGATAATAAGCCCATAGCCATTCAACATTATATCAACACCATATCCCACATACCCCTACTTCAATTCCCATTGTTGACCTAGCCTATGGCATTCCGTACCATATAATGGGTGATAATTTGGCTTCCACCATATCTACCCAACCTCTAGTCACCCAAGCATCATCCTCTACCAATAACCCCACTAATACTACTATTTAAAACCAACCCACTCAACCAAGAAACACCCAAGAACCTTCTTCCCCAACTAATAACCATCCTAGTATCAAAGCAACCCAAATTTTGGTCACCATTACCTCCCTTATCATAGGATTACCCTCCACTAATGCCACCACCATTACTCTAGATTCTAACTTACCTATCTCCACTCCATTTTAGAACTTGGTGGTTTCCATACCTTTCACTCTTCCACCCATCAGTACTAAAGTAACCACCTGCCCTCTATTTATTAACACAAACATACCTCCTACCCAACCTATGTTAATTTCTTGACAACTACCCATTTTACAAAACCCAAGCTATGTCCCTAACCCACAAGGGAATATACCTCTATCTTCCACCCAACTACCTATCTCCATGTATTCATATGTGGCATCATCTCAACCACCCATGACCACATACCATTATGTGGCCACCTTTCAACCACCCATAAGCTACCCATATGTTGCACCTACCTAAACCCAACATAACCTACCTTATAACTATGGGGGTACATAACCCCAAACTGACCTTGTCAAAAATTTAATGGACAAAATGTCTACTTTAGAGTCATCCATTTCTAAAGCCAGTAATATTTTATCATACAAACAAATATATAATGAACCAATTCACCCATCCATCCCCATTTGACCATATCCTCCTCAATGGTAAATTTCAAAGTTTAAAAAGTTTTAGAACAAAGAGGACCCTCAAAAACACCTTAGTGTATTTAAGCATTTGTGTTATATAGATGCCTATGATGATTTTATCCTTCTCTGAACCTTCCCCATATCCCTATTAGGTTTGGCACTAGATTGGTATAGTGTTATTAGAAATAACTCCCTCTTATCTTTTGCCCAACTAGCTCACATTTTATTAGATCACTTTTCTAGAAACATCTATAAGAAAGTCTCCATCACTAACCTTTACTCCATCTGAAAATTTGATGAATAATCCATTGTTGATTTTGTATCCCATTGGAGAAGTTTGATAAACCAAATCTCCTTATCTCTACCCCAACCTGATTTAATTGAACTCTTTGCTTGAGCTTATGCCAAACACATCTCTTCTACCTTACGGGTTCAAATATTTAGAACCTTTGATCAAGATTTTACCATGGTACAAAATCTAGAAAATAAAGCCATTAATGGAGGTTTAAACTAAGAAACAAGAACTCCACTTTAAAATCAACTAAGGATTACTCCTCCAAACCAACTCTAATTCCAAGATCAAGGGAATAAAAAATGATTTTGTCTTTATGATGAAATCTCCACCCATTTTCAACCAATATAACTCTTCTAACTCCTCTAATCAAAACACCAATAACCTAAACTGCAACACCTAAAAATAATTTACTCGACTTGGGGGACATATGATTCAATCTTGGAGAAAATATTAAAAGATAAAATTATCAAACTTCCTCTAATCAAACCTCCACAATAATTCAACTCTCCTCATCATACACCTACTTGGTATAAAGAGAATAAATTATATGCCTTCCATTGTGTCATTAGACATGATATTAGTAGGTAAATCACCTTTAAGAATGTTGTCCAAACCCTCATTGACAAGGGGGAGATTGTATTAGATAACCCCAATTCACACATAAACTAATCACTTGACATCTTCAAATAACCATTTACAAACCATGCTCCTTCTACCAATAACAAAAACAAAGTAGATTCTTTTCATGCTCATGAGGCCCATATTGTCAATATAGTTCTTATTGAACTTACAGCTAAGGAGACAATCAACCAAATAACCTCTTCCCTTACTCCACTTATTGAGATAGTGGAGTCACCAACCTCTCCTTTGATATTCATATCATAATAGTAAACCCTTCCCATTTTATCATTTTCCTCGATCATATAATAATCCACTCTCCTCCTTAGAAACTACACCTAAGGAAGAAACCACATTGCCTATACCTCCCATCAAGGAGGTACATTCCCATTTATTGTAACATATTGATTAGTAAAAGGATGGGGTAATAATTCCTCCCCCTCAACCCCTGTGTCTATCCTTTGAATCCAGCATCAATGGATTTATACCTATCTATAAACCCTTCTCTAGACTAGTTAAAAACTTAGATTTCATATTTGACCTTAACCTAGATCGATCCACCTTTTAGTAAAATCCTAGGCTCCCATATAAAACAAAGAAAGAGCCTTTTTATCATATAAACCTACCATTTCGACTACTCAATCCACTATCACTAGAACCCAACCATCAGACACCTCTACCCATCAAACTACAGTAGCACCCTCAGAACCATACTCACCCAAACTCACCAAGAATCTTGGGACATTTATTACCCACAACATTACTAACCCATCAAAAAAATTGGACCTAAATCCACTAAACCTTCGAGATAAACTCTAACCTAAGCCAACAAAAAGGGTGAAACCACCTAAGAGCCTAATGACCAAAATTCTACCTCCCCTCTCCACTTTGCCCTCTATATGAGGACCTCATCCCTCTACCTTAATTAGGAATCCAACCATCCTATTCAAAACCCAACCACCAATCTTGGTTATACCATCAATTTTACTTTCATCAACACTTATTTTCATGTATCCACCCATGGACTTAGCTCTTATCTCCTAACTAGCTATAACTAAAGCATTTATCTCTTAAACATCTATCCCAAAACCTTTTGGACTTGAACCCTCAACCTCTCTACCAAAACCCAAACCAACCACCAAATACACACCTTCACCTAATTATTTGACTATCAAAACCACTCTTAAAATGACTTCCACCTAGACTACCAAACCTAATCCCTCCACACCTTTGCCACCATTGTTTGAGTCTTACTCCACCATCCTACTGAAGCTATTACAAGTATCTAGTTTAAGCTTTCCACCTATTAGACCATTTGACCCAAATAATCCTAAACTATCTTGGTAAAATGATAAACTAATATGTTCATATCATATGACACTTGGTCATGATATAGAGAACTAGAAGGCTCTCCAAGTCTTAATCCATAAGATGTATCATGAGGATGACTTGTTATTTGATAAACCTAATCTAAGCCCACCATTGACCCAAGAACCACAAATCATCAACCAACACCTACCTACCCCTCCAATCTCACCTCAAAGTGAAAAATAAACAAGTAAACCACCTAGTCTAAATCCTCCCCTAATCCATACTATCTATATGGTCACACAATCACAGGCTTAACCAAAGGATAGGGGAAAGACAAAGGTGTCCATTTCATGGACATATCCCTTTTCCTCCACCTAACCACCTAAACAACACCAATCACCTTCACCTTAAACCAAACTAAAAATTTCCATATTGGGACCTTCTCACCCCAATCCATTTGAATCAATCCAATGAGTAGTTTTGAAAGAACTTCACCAAACCCTAGTGAAGATGAGCTTATTTGAACTAATCAACACATCACCCCATATTCTATAAGTAATGATAGAATTATTAAAATCTATATAGGTCAGGATGGAATAACCTCAACCTTTAGTATCCTTTTTTATATCCCTTTACATTTCCAACCTTGTTACCTTCAAATATTTATAAATACCTTCTATCCACCTAGATGAACCATACCTTCCCCTATTCATTACTATCTATATCAACCAAACCTAAATCAAGAGGGTTATTATTTTTGGAGGAGGTAATATTAACATCATCTCCTCCTACACTTATAAATAACTCAAAATACCCAATAAATTTATTTTAGAAACATTAGTAGTGCTTTGATCATTTAATGATACCATGGCCAGGACTTTAGGAACTGTCATCCTTCACATTCACTTCAGACCTCACATGCTTCTTAATATTTTTTATGTAGTATAATGAGATTTATAGTGTAACATCTTATTGAGACACCACTAGATTCATTCCATGGGTTGTGTACCATCTACCATATACTAGTGCATCAAATTTGAGCATGAAGGTCATGTTGTTACCATACAAGCTGACCTAAGCCCTTTCACATCATGCAACATGACATACCAACCTAATGACATTATCCTTCCCCCATCCAATAGGTCTTCACCAAAAAAAGATGCAACTCCATATTTCTCTACCAATGAAACATCCACCAGTTCTTCCAAACCTTCCACCCAAATCCATATAACAGACCCTTTGAAATCTACATTCTAGCATCTTTCATTGGTAGAATATCACTTTTTAACCCTTGAAACTTTCCATGTTCCCCAAGTGTATGGGAAAATTGACCACCAACCCAATTTTTAAACCAATATTAGAACCATTGTCCCTTTCAAACCCTTAAATCATCAAACCAACTTCATATATGGGGGACTTGATAAACCCCTTAACACTTCTACCACCTCTTTTTCACCTTAACCATTCACCTACAACTTATCCTATCTAGACACACTAAAATTTTCCAATAAATACCTCTATTAGTGTGCCTAGATAGGATTTTTCTAAGGTTAGTATGAATATTATCCACACAAGATGATTCCAACTGAAACACAAAAACCTCACAAAAATTATGACCTCAGTTTCACACCACCTAAACAACAAACTAACACACCTCCCATTACCATCATCAATGACATTATTAATGAGGACATCTCATCCTCACTATATAATCCACCATCAATAGCTAAATATTCCAATATCATGCCCCCTAACACTTTTTTCATCAACATGATCAGCCTTAGACCCCTGACTTATCAAAAGGATAGTGTGACTATAACCATTCCTATGACCCATCTTAAGATGATAGGATATGACTCTCCTACCATTAATACTATTTAGTGTTAGGATAATGATTCTATTCTAATCTACCTTGGTGCAATAGATTATTCCATCCACAAATCCATTCCTCTTGAGACTTCAACCATGCTAAATTAATTTACCATGGATATCAACTTAGTCACTCTAGATAACCTATTGATTTAACAATTTTGGAAATATTGGGGTTTTATTCCTAATTTATTTAAAGGGTTTAGATTGATAAAATAGTAAATAATATGTTTTAAAAAAGATACTAATTTTTGAAATTTATTGGTAATTAGAGATTTTCTAAAAATAGTAATAAGAGGGAGAAACTAAGGCTTAGCTTAAACTATGTTGATCTGACTGAGACAAGATCTGATATTCACTATGCAGACTTGGGACACTATCAAAAATAGGATTTTTAATTTCATTTTCTAATTGGATGGGAGAACTGAATGTGGATAGGAGTGGCACTAACATTTTAGTCCTTGTCTACCACTATTGTCATAAGGATATGAGTTTTATATGTTTTGTTTGATAGATCAGTGTAACCTTGTCTCTAAAGTTTTGATAGCCAAAAGTCTGTAGAGCTCCCTATAGAGTATATTTTATCTTCAAACCCTATCTTCAGTTAAACTTTGGCTAATTTTAAACAAGAGTGGGGGGTTAGTGTGTTTAATATTCACTAGATGTGGATCCACACCCTTTATGTGGGCATGCTACCTACATACCAATACTCCAAAGAGGGATCAAGCCATATGTAGTTCTCCCTTTGAAAGTGCTTGGTACAATTGTGATATGAGAATGTAAGGAAATGCTAAATTGGTTGTGCTTGAGATGATTAGGGACTAGTATAAGGATTCAAATAAACTAGAAATAGTATTGGATGGTTGGATGTAGAGAATAGGGAAATGTGTTTAGTAGTTTTATATTCTTGTTTTCTTTGTGATATTTTAAAACCCTTTCCAAATGATATTTGAATGGGATTTATATGGATCTACTAGTCATGGAGTGAATTTTCTCACATTAGTCCAACAAGGATAATGTTGGGAAACTAAAAGGAATTGATCATTGGGTCCATAAATGAGATTGGACAACATTGCTAAAAGTGGATAAGAGTGGAATTAGTGTTATAATCCTAGTATGACACTATTATCCTAAGTACATGAGACTTGGGGGATGGATTGGTCATGAAAATAGGGTCCTAGCTTAGTGGGGATAAAGTCTAAAAGGCTATGGATGACTGGAAATCAATAAAAAAAATTCGTAAGAGCATCATGAGAGCAAGAAAGAGGGACCCATGGGTTGGGTGTCATTGGCCATGCTCAAGTTACCATTTTTGACATTTTATATGACTACAATTACCACCCCCCCTTTATTTTAGAGATGTAGGAAAGAAAAATACTATGATAAAGGAAAAATAAAAATCATACCTAAACTTACTTGTAAGGGTGAAGATCATGAAGCTTGGGTGATGCTAAGTGTGTATAGAGAGAGTACGCTATGAAGCATGAATTTGTAAAAAAAAAACAAAGAGTAGATCATTTTTTACTAGATATGTTATATATAAAATAAGAACATATAAATATAGCTAAGAGAGAAGAAGAGAAAGGAATGAACACACCTCACCATGTACATAAACCAATACACAACCTATTATGATGTTGAGTAATGTTGGATGATGTTGTACCAAAAGTAATATTATGAACAGATCTGAGTGTTTAATTCCCCAAAAAGTGGCTTAAGAATGTAAATTATAATCCTTTGGCTCCATTGTCACCTACTAAGTTAATCTAGGTGCTCATGTATGTGTTGATTGATATTTGGACTATGTGTCTAATCCCTTTGAATAGGTGGGTCAAGAATATAAAGGTTAGTTAGACCTTTGGCTCCATCATTGCGCAGTGAAGTGAAGCTATTAACTGATACTCGTATGAAATCTATATCATATGAAATGGTTCCTAAATATCATAAATTTACTATCATCTAAAAATGTTGGCATGGATAGATGAATGTATACCAAAAACTAGGACACTCTTAGCCACTCCAAAAGATGGAGATAAGGCTTGTACGAAAACCACTCCAAAATTGAGAATCTAGATTTTATGGAAGCCACTTGAGAACTTGATAACTCAATAATGTGGAGGGTAGGCATGTATAAAATCCACTCTAAAATAATTCCAAACACATGTAGATATAATAAGGCACATAACTATTGAGAATATTTAGATAATGTTGAACTAGGAAAGAAAAGAAATAAATGTGTCATGCACATTAACCCCAATTATTAATGTTTAAAACATGGATTCTAATTTAGAATTTATATAATCCAAAACTTAGAATATTTGGTTGAAATATAATTAAAGAAACAATAATAACACAATTGTAATAATGTTATCTCTAAGAAGAGATGTTTTATTGGTCAAATTTGCAGATCCAAACATATGTCTATCTCTAAGAAGAGATGTCTAATTACCTTTTTGGGATACATATATTTTTATACATAATTTTAAGGTAAGATAAAGATGTCTAAGGTCACCAATATTGAGTGAGATGAATTGGTTCAACTTCTATGATTTACAACATTACAGAATTTGAGAAATTACTATTTTTAGAAACTTACTATTTTTAGACTGCACTATTAAAATTGAAATTTGGGTCACTTCCATTTAGTTTTCAATGGTAAAAATCCACTAATAAATTATTTGTGCCATCTCAAGGAATTCCCCTCATTCTTATATTTCTATTATTTTAAATAGGGATTCAAATATAGATATGGTACAAAAGTTATAGCTCCCAAAAGTTCTTCCACCAATTAGGGTAGGATCATCACCTAAATTGTCACCTGAAGAGTTACCTAGATCATTACCTAAAATGTTGTCTAGATCATTCCTCCCTCCTTGAAAAGTAATGTTCCCTACTGAATCAATATCCTTTATCAAGTGTGGTAGTTATGTCTTGATTTGATTCTCATCCACTGGAGAAAAACTCTATAGATCAAGCTCACTAATGTCTAATTGTTCTACTATGATTGAAGTGGTAAATAGAGGTGGATGATATGGAATGGATACATCATTTGGTGTCATGGTTTAGAACCTATCAAATACTTGGAATGGACTATGCTTTCTGGAGCTATGGAGGGCCTGATTACTCACCATTCCTTTCTAACCATCAATCTATGGATGCAAGGCCATGAACTTCCTCAACTTGGTATCCATTCACTTCTATTGTTGTGTTGATTATGTAGCTAGGGTTGAAAAATTATCTCTTTTGGATTTGTGTGGCTTGTCCACCATGAGAACAAATTTCTTCTCACTGATTAGGGAGATAGATGTAGAAGGTGGTACCTTTGGTACACTATAGTACTGTGTTCCAAGAGTGAAGGTGATCCTTTGATTTTTTGATTCATAGATGCCATGTAAATCATACATGAATGGATAACCAAAGAGTACATCAAAAACATCCAGATTGACCACATCACACAAGACTTCATCTTGGAAAGGTTTTATTGCATATGAGAGAAGACATTGGTGGGTGACATAGAGGTTTATTCTTGGACTCAACCATCTAATACTATATGTCTTTAGGTGAGGCTTCATGGATAGATTTAGGATTTTCATAACATTAGTAGAGATTAAATTCTTTTGACTCCTACTATCAAGAATGAAATGTAGAGGCTTACCTTTCACCCATAACCTAGACTAAAACAGCCTTTCCTTGTCATCTAGCCTCGCCTCATGGGTCTATGTTGAAGAAACCATGGCATCTAGTTTATCATCTACAATCCCTTCTTCATCCTATTTGACTATAGGGTGTGTATGAGGCAGAGCAGTAGATGTTGAGGATTGTGACTCAAAAATTAGGGACTTGATAGCTCGACATTCTGCTTTGGAGTGAGTTCTATATTTATGATAATCACACCATTTCCCAGTCTTCCATTCCTTTTTATTCCAATTTTGGCCTCATGTTTGACCTTCTTTGTCACTTTTCCATTTTGAAGGCTAACTCTTCATATTCATTATTCCATGCTTCTACTCAATCTTCACCATGAACTTGTACACCTCACTGAGGGTTTAATAATTGAAGAGTTCTATCTCCCCCCATATATACCATTTTATTCCACCGTGATATTTTAGAACCTTATGCTTCTCACTTTACTAGATGCCCAGTCTCACAAATAGAGAATGGAAAATGTCAGTGTAATATTTAACAAACTATTCCTTACCTTGGAAAAGTTGTTGCCACTCTATATATAGATCATCATATGCTCTAATGGGTTAGTATTCTTCCTTCACAACTTCTATGAAATCATCCTAGGTAGGTTCCACCTCAAGGCCAATATCATCTTTACTGAATCTTTTCTTATACACTTCCCACCAATTTTTGATAGGCAATGATGCTTTTAAAAGAGAAAAAGTGATCTTCTCTTTATCAGTGAATTTATTTATAAAAAAATAGGATGACAATTGATGCAACCAATTTTTTACTACATCAACATTAATTTTGCCTTCAAATGTAGGGATATAAAAATTCACCTAAACCTTGAAGGGTATTGGGGCACTGAAAATATGTGGGGTTGTAGATGAGGAGCTAGAATTTCCCATCAAGATTTATTGGGGAATTTGAAAAAATTGTTGTAGCGTCTACACTTGCTAATGTTGGAGAGCTTAATTCACCATTTATTTGAAAGAATTAGATGTCTTAATGTTTTCCACCATTTGAGATGATTTGGAGTGAATAGTTGTATAGTATATTGGTTCTATTATTTTCTACCCAAGATTCTTGTAATCTGACCTCATCCTCAGGATCATACAATTTAAATACAAACTACTATGATACCAATGATCCAAAACACAAGAGCTTTGGTTGAAAGATAATTCAAGAAACAAGAATAACATAATTTTAATAATGTTATCTCTAAGAAGAGATGTTTTATAAATCAAATTTGTAGATCCAAACATATGCCTATCTCTTAGAAGAGATGTTTGATTGCCTTTTTAGGCTACATCTATTTTTATACATACTTTTAAGGTAGGAGTAGGATGTTGAAGGTCACCAATCTCAAGGGAGATGAATTGGTTAGACTTCCATGATTTACAACATTATAGAATTAGAGAAATTACTATTTTTAGAAACTTATTATTTTTAGACTACACTAATAAAATTAAAATTTAGGGCACTTCCATTTTGTTTATAGGGGTAAAAACCCATTGATAAAAGCTCAAAGTTACATCTCAAGAATTCCCCTCATTATTATCATTCCAATGGTTGAAATGGGGAGTCAAATGGAGCTATGGTGCCAAAGTTATGGCTCTTGAATGGTCTATCACCAATTGTTATAGGACCATCACCTAAATTGTCACCTAAAGTGTTACCTAGATAATTGCCTAAAGTGTTGTCCATATCATTATACTAACTATAGTATCTAAAACTAGAATTGAGAGCCATAATTTTATGAGTAATTCCCCTTATATCTATATTCTCTTATCAAAATGTGTATTAATTTTTTTATTTTGAATTGGTTTGGGTGTGCAAATATGTAGTTGAACCTAATTTTCTACTTACTTCTAGAAATTTTGGTTTTTTTATTATTTAGATAAGATCACTAGAAATGGATAGTACCACCACCATCACTATAGTTTAGTCTCAGTGCTATTATCCTATGCCAAATATAATGACTATTCTAGATTTGTAACTATATAAATGGTCTGTTCTAATGGGTTTGACATATAGTTTCTATTCTAAGTGTTTTGAAACTACATTTTTTGGTTGATATAATCTATGATATTTATGTCAAAACCCTTGTTTGTTTTCCCCTCTTCTAAGCGTAGAAATGGAGATTTTGTAAGGATTGCCCTTAGAAGAAAGAGCCCTGTAAGTGTGTTATGATACAAAATATATGATATAGTAATGATAATTGACAAGATATCTTAAGATATAGCATGGTTTATATTGAGAGAATATTATATCAACATGGTTATGCCTATATAGATATAATAATGTAAAATCATGTGCAATATACTAAACTAGAAATTATAGTCTAGTTAATTGTTAGTTGTTAGTTTTTAGTTAGAGGGATGGAGCATGATGTCCATCATGGCATCTAAGAAAGCAAGATTAATGCATTATATGGATAACAAAATTAAAAATGATGAGAATAAACAAGGAACAAGCACACAAGGCAAGAATCAATAAGCTTATAAGAGTGGCCAAGGGACCAAGAAAATAAGGGACATGGACACATGTCACTCAAACTAGAAATCAAGCATACAAACCATGTTGCAATGCAACATACACATACAATTTAAATAAGTAAGCTGGTGTGAAATCCATAACCACATAGAAGATATGTTGAAGAGGGTTTGAAGAATCTATAAGATTAATTTATGCATTAGGAACAATAGTATAGGCTACCTCACCTTTTGGAGGGGTGATAACACGAACCTGGTTAGAGGGAAATTATCTATCACCCTCTTGAGGGAGAGCAGGGGAAAGGAGTTATTTCATTTTCATAAGATATGACATTGAAACTTGATAGGTGGTTATTAGTTGATGCAATGGATCTTCTAGGTAGAAACCATGTATGTGGGATAAAATTCATGTAATTGGAGTTATAAGTTGTATAAAAATATTTTTATAAAGAGCATCTACATGAGATATAATAAGAAAGGGATAAGGAACATGTATTTATTCATTAATGCTTAAAGAACTTTGAAATGTGATATGACATTTATAATTTGTTTAGCATGATAAACTTGAAGAAATTTCCATCTAAGAGATAGAAAGTAAGGGATAGAAAATATTAATTTGTACATGAATGAATAGAAATTTTTGACATGAATCATTACATTTTTAACATGTTTACCATGCTAAGATTGAAAATCTTTCCATATGAGTGATAGAGAGTATGCAAAAGGAATATTGAAATCTTGTGTATTTTTAGCAATGAATAATATAATATCATCCCTTATTATAAAAATTAAGCATGAAATGCAAATAATGAAGCTTTGTACTAACATATGGTATATTTCATCATTCATGTACATGATAGGACCAATGATGGTCTCCTTATTTAGTTCAATGAATGCAATAAATAATTGTAAATAAATAAAGCCTATTTATGAAATTTGATTTTTAAATGTAAAATGATATCTCACAAGCAATAGGACCTAGTGTATACAACTAGGGTTTGAAAGATGATATTTTGACAAATTACTACAAAATTTTAAAATTGAAAGTGAATTTATGAGTTAGATATGCAAGTAAAAAAATATAAATGTTTTAGAAAATTAGTGATTTAATGAGACCTAGTAGATGTAGCTATGGTTTTGATAATAACATTTTTTCAAAATACTATGGAATTTTGAAAATGAAATTGGATTTCTGATTTAAATATGCAACTAAAATTTCAGAAAATTATTGGAAAATGATTTTGATTAAATAGGACCTAGTATGTGTAACTAGGGGTTTGAGAATTTTTTTTCTGAAATTACTATTAAATTTTGAATTTTGAAGGGATTTTATGATTTTAATATGCTAGTAAAAATTTAAAAATTGTTGGAAAATTATTGGAAAAATACTAGGACCTAGTATGGGCAACTAGGGTTTGAAGGAAAATTATTTTAAAATTTACTAATAAATTTTAAAATTTTAAAGGAATTTTTTATTTAAATATTCAAATAAAAATTCAAAAAATTATAAGAAAAATCAATAGGAATATTACCCTATGGTTTCTAGAGTTTTTTTGTACAAACAAAGTAAGTTGGGTTCACCAAATGATTTAATAGTTTTTGGAATACTAAGGTTTTATTCCTAATTTATTTAAAGGGTCTACATTGATAAATCAATAAATAATATGTGATAAATAAGCTAATAATTTGTAAAATTTATTGGTAATTAGATATTTTCTAAAAATAGTAATAAGAGGGAGAAAATAAGACTTAAATTTAACTATGTTGATTAAACTATTACAATATCTAATAGTCACTAAGTAGGCCTGAGACATTATCATAAATATGATTTTGACTTTCATTTTTTGAGTGAACAGGAGCACCGAAAGTAGACAGGAGTGGAACTACCACGATTGTCCTTATCCAATGCTATTATCTTGAAGATCTAATATTTTTGGGTTTTGTTTAGTAGGTTTATGTGACCATGTCTCTAAAGTTTTAACACCCAAAAGTATGTAGAGCTCCTTGTAGAGTATATTTTATCTGCAAACCCTATCTTTAGTTGTACTTTCAACAATTTCAAACCAGAAGGGGGGTTTAGTGTGTGTAAGATTCACTAGAGGTGGATCCACACCCCTTTTCTGAGCATATTGCCTACATACTAATACTCTAAAGAGAGATCAAGACATATGTAGTTCTCCCTTTGAAAGTGCTTGGTGCAATTATTATATGAGAATTTAAGGAAATGCTAAACTGGGTGTGCTTGAGATGATTAGGGACTGTTGTAAGGATTTGAATAAGGTAGAAATAATATTGGATGGCTATATGTAGAGAATAGGGAAATGTGCTTGATTATTCTTTCTTGTATTCTTTCTTACTTGGTGATATTTTCCAACCCTTTCCAAATGATCTTTGAATGGGATTTTATAGGGATCTATTGGTCATGGATTTAATTTGCTCATGTTAGGTCGACAAGGATAAGGATGGGAAATAAAAAAGTATTAAACATTGGGGCTATAAATGAGCTTGGACAATAGTGTTGAAAGTGGATAAGAGTGGAATTGGTGTTATAGTCCTAGTGTGGTGCTATTGTCTTTAGGAGATGGGACCCGAGGGGATGGATTAGTCATGAAAAGAGGGTCATGGCTTAATGGGGATCAAATTTGGAAGGCTATGGATGATTGGAAATTAGTGAAAACAAGCCTAAGAGGGTCATGAGAGAAAACAAAAGGGACCTACGGGTTGGGTGTCATTATCCATGCTCAAGTTACCATTTTTTGCATTTTATATGACTACACCTATGCATTATCAAAATTGGTCAATCATTTAATTTTGAAGAGCTTCAGGACTACCCCTCTTTCTTAAAAGATAGTAGCATAGCATTTTCTATCTTATAGTGATATATTAGGAATTTAATCCTCCATCACTACCCATAACATAGTCACCAACCATGATGCTAAGCTCATCAAGCAAAAACTTTGATGAATGCACCCTCACATAACCCTTCTTGTCAAAGAAGAGCTTTAGCATCTACTATCTATAAATTTTATCCAACCCATTGCCTACCCCCAATGGGTCCTAAACATCATGCGTATCACTAAAGCCATAGGGGAACTATGCATTTATGTGGACTTTCATGACCTTAATCTTGCTTTCCCAAAAGATGGCTTCCCTATATCGAACATTGACCAACTAGTTAATCTTATAGCTAGCCACAAGATGTTATCTCTTATGAATGGGTTTTTTAGATACAATCAGATCCTAATTACCCTTGAATATCGACACAAAACCACTTTTATCATCCCATGGGGGACCTTATCTTATATGGTCATGCTTTTTAGATTGAAGAACACTAGTGAAACCTACCAACATGCTATGACTTACATCTTCCATGGCCTTATCCATAAAATCATAGAATACTATGCTCATGACCTTCTTGGAAAATCCAAATTTTGTAAGGATCTTTTAGCCATTCTCAATATTATCTTTGAGTGACTCATCCATTACCATATCTAACTTAACCCCAAAAGTGTATTTTTGGGGTCTTGTCAGGAAATCTCCTTGGTTTTATCCTTTCCATTCAGGGAATTGATGTTGATCCTATCAAAATAAAAACAATCATTGGCATGCTTCCTATAATTAACCTCAAGAAACTCTATAGTTTACAAGGGAATCTCCAATGTATTCGTCACTTTATCTCCTAGCTCTTAGACTGATGCCATCCCTTCCATCATCTTCTGAAGAATTATGTATCTTTTAAGTGAAAATATGACTGTCAAAAGGCCTTCAATTCACTTAAATAGTACCTTTTTCTCCACTTTTCCTCATTCCTAAGGATGATCAACCTTTATAATTTTATATCTCTTCCACTGACTACTCCTTAAGGGCAATGCTTTTTCATCAAGATGAATAACATAAAGAGAAATTCATATGCTACATTAGTCATACAATTTTATAATATAAAACTCAGTACACCCATACTGAGAAGATTTTCTTAGCCTTGGTCTTTATGGCCACCAAGCTTTGCCACTACCTTCTCAACCACAAGACCTATGTCATAACCAACACTGACCCACTCAAGCATATTCACTCTAAGCCATACCAAAACTAATGTATGTCCAAGTAGCTCATGATCTTAGCTAAGTTTGACCTTGAGTTTATTTAGTAAAATTTTATTAAATAGAATGTCATTTATAACTAATTGGATGATGTAACCTTAGCATATGATCAACCTCCTCATCTTGAGTTCCCTGAAGAGTCCATCACAGCCCTCTCTCAAGTAGACTTTACCTATCAAGTAACCATGTTATTCGATGGATCAAAGTGTCAATGTGGTGGGGAAGCCATCATTATCCTTATTCCCCTTCATGAAGATCCTATTCTTTTATCCATGAGGCTAGATTTTAAATGTACCAACAATATGGTTGAGTACAAAGCCTTAGTCATAGGCCTTTAAACTGTGTTAGCATTGGGAGTTAAAATAATCAACATTTTTGATGACTCTCAAATTATGGTTAATAAAATAAATGGCTCTTACCAGTGTAATAATGATGTTTTAAAATAATATAAAAAATTAGCCAATGTCCTTCTAGCATTATTGGAACACTACCATATCTAAACCACCCTGTGATCTACAAATAATTTTATTGATACAATGGATTCCCTTGCCTCTCAAATCTTATCTATAACCTCTGACTCTAAGCTATCTATCTTTATACATAGACTTACCTATCCCTCTTATGTCAAACTAGATTCTCCCACCATGTTTAATGTGGAGGAGACCTAACTTGATCTTTGGTATCAACAGACCTTGGACTATCTCAACATCACCATCATTCCCTCTATTCCTTATAGGAATGATTGAAGAGTATTCATCTAGAGTACCTCACATTATACCATTCTAGGGATAATTTTTTATAAATGTGGCTTTGATGGTCTCTTCTTCTACTACCTACATAGTCATGAAACCTCTCATGCTCTCAAGGAAACATATGATGGGATCTATGGGGGACACTTTAGTGGCCTTACCATTTCTAAATGCATCCTTTATCTTGGATATTACTAGACTACCCATAACTAAGACTGTTGTGATTATGTGAAAAAGTGTTTTGAGTACCAACAACATGCCAACTTACATCATGCAAAATGGGTTTTAGACCTTATTGGTGAAATTAATCCCCATTCTTTACAGCAACATCATTCTATCATCACTATATCCAAGTATTTTACCAAATGGGTAGAGTCTATTCCTCTTATCTCAAACAAAGCTAAAAATATTGTTGACTTAATCAATCATCACATTATCTATCATTTTGGTGTTCCCCATAAAATTATCATTGAAAATGGAAAATAATTCAAAAAAAAAACAACTCTAAGGTATTTGTGATGCATTTAGCAGCAATTTAAGTTTCTCTTCACCCTATCATCCACAATATAATGGACATGTTAAGGCCTCTAAAAAAACTCTTAACAACATGCTAACTAAAATGGTCAATACATCTAGTTAGGATTGGCGTTTTCATATCCCCTTCACCTTATGGGCATATCATAATAGCATCTGAACCCCTATAAGTACTACCCCATTATATCTTGTGTATGGTGTATAGGTTGTCTTACCTTTCAAAGTCCAAATTACTTCACCTCACACATCCCAATAGGATATCATTTCTGAAGATAATTATCATCAGCACTATTTAGTCCAACTTGAGCTACTTGATGATCATTGTTTATCTACCCTCACCCATCTTTATGTCTATTAAGAGTGCATCAAACATGACTATAATAAACACCTTAAAGTGTGAGAATTCAATATCATAGAACTCATCCTAAAGGGAAATCAACATATCACCAATATGGAGAAAAGAAAGTGGAGTAAATTTTCTTTCAATTGGCTTGAAACTTATATCATAATGCACAAGTATGGATCAAGAGCTTACTAGTTATCCTCTCTCCAAGGCAACCAAAAACCTGAGCCCCTCAATGCTTTACATCTACATCCTTTCTTTTGTTTATAGGGACAAAACTCACCTTTTGTATAACTTAAGCTCATCCCTTGCTTTCAATCCACATTCATCTCCTTATTTTATAAGGAAATCAATTAAAATTGAATCATGTGATTATCTATCACAATCATAGCCTAATATTGAATAATGGACCAAAACTCTACTCATGGAATGATTCTCATGGTACTTTCCACCTCTTTTATAGCATAGATTCCCATTATCATTATCACCTAAACCTCTTTAACTTCATAAAGTTCAACCTTTAAACCTATATAATCAAGTCTATTTCAAGTAAAAAATCAAATATGAATAAACAAAGTCATAACCAAAAATAATCATGGGTCATTCTTAGCATTTACAGACTATTCCCTTGAAGGATAGCTACTAGAAACATATCGAGATTTCTCAAAATAAGGTAGACTACTCCCTTGAAGGATAGCTATTAGGAAGCCTTGAATAAATCAAACCAATGTAGATCACTACCTTAAAGGATGGTTTAATAAATCATTTGTCAAAGGCATAAAAATTATTGTTTTTAGAAGATTCTGACATTGATCAGCTTCCCCTACACAATAAAAAAGTGATCAAATTATTATCAAAATCAAAATGAAATCAAAATATTTTTGAAATATTCAATTATAACTCAAAGAAAAAACATGTGGAAGTTATAATCAGCTTTCATAAGTAGATTTCCTATATCGATCTGTCTATACCTCATAAGATATGGACTTGTTTTTACTAGTTCTTTGATGACCTAAAAAAGAGGAAAGCTAGTTTTCCAAGAAGGTCCCATTTTCATATATCTCCCCTTTATACGAAATAAAGTAAGGGATTTTTTATCTCACTTATCATAATGTGATCAAGACACCTTTTTAACTAACTAACAAATGTTAATGCAAAATATTTGATGGGCTTATGTTTCTTAATCCAATCCACATCCACCACCACCACCACCACCATGAACATCCACCTCACCAATGGTCATTTTTGGCCTAACTATCACATATGTTTGTGACAACCTTGCCTTACTACTTTTGACCGCACCAACAACAATTACCATGTTTAACAATTTTTTTGAAAACTTGCACTATCTTGAGCATAAATGACTAATTATGTCTTCTGGAGAGTATTTCCTACATTAGATACACATGAGAACACATAAACATTATTTTTTCCCCAAGAGAACTTTATACCTTGCATACCCATGAAAACACTAACCTTGCCTAGTAGACTTGTGAGTGTACCCAACTACCATGCCTAAATGCAGTCACATGGACCACTTGTCATTTGTCCTTCTAATACCAACCTTAATTTTTCCCAACCATGGAAACATATTTAATATCCAATCTTGACTATCATACCTTTGTCACACTTTTTAAATGTCTTCATACTTTAGTGCCAAACCTATCAACCACCTTTACCACTCATCAAACCTACACCTAATTTTGTTTCACCTGATTAACTCCCAATTTGAGGAGGAACACCTCTTCCTATACTTGAAGAAACATAACCTTAAACCCACACTCTATTTTTGGTTATTTTATTGTTGATATAAACTACATAATAAAAAGGGGGAAAATGTAGACACTCAAAATCTGCACATGATGGTTCTAAGTATTAAAACACCCTTAGAGCACCTTAGGACCCCCTAGGGACCTACCATAACCTTTTGAACACAACCCAAATCTAACACACCTAAATTTATTTAGTTTGACCTACTAGATAAACCCACATTTTTAATCCAACTTGACCTTAACCTTTGACCATTAATAGTCACCCTAACCATCAATGATCACCCTGATCACTAATGGTCAGGTTCCACCATCTCAACCATTTAACACCCACATTAATCAGCTTACATTTTTATAATTAGCCCATATAATTCATGTGTGAGCTCATGCATGTAAGAGTTAAATTTAGATAGATTTAGACCTATTGTTAACATATTTTTGTGTCTCTCCTTCCTTCCTATAAAGAGATAAGAGGAGAGAGTGAATCTGCATCTAGAATCTATCAACCATCTAGAGCTAGAGCCTCTTGCATCAACATTCTCCTTTATAGGTATTCTCTTAGTGATCCAACCATCATGATAGAGAGTTGAAGTGTTGATATCCATCAACTAATATCCAATTTTCATTTCTTTACCAAAATTACCCCAAACTCCATTAATGAGTTTATTAGTAATCTTCATCAACTATTCACTAAATCAGCCATGAATAAGCTAAGTATCTATTTTTTATTATGCAATCACTTTGTTTGTATTTCAAAATTAACCCAAGCCAAGCCAACCTCCTAGAATCTCATTCTAGAACCTCTAACCTTTTTATTACCCAAACCCAATCCACAGTAATCACCAATGGTCACCTTGATTGTTGATGGTCTATCCCAACTACCAATAGTTACCTCAACGATTGATGGTCACTCTAACCACCGATGGTCACCTTAATCACTAATGGTCACTATGGCACAAAATAAGAACAAGTTGATTTCACCCACCAGACCTCAACTAAATCTAAATTTCAAACCCCTTACCTATTCACAAAATATTGAACCAAGCCTAACCTATTTAACATTCTTATTGACCTACTTATTGTTATAATTAGTTAATTTCATCTATTATTATATAAAGCACTTCTTATATTTTATTTTAGTATCTTTTGTTATTTATATAAGTAATTTATATTTCAAAACTTGATTTTTTAAAAGTGTGGATTGACAGCCTCCAAAGAAGCTCATGCTTCTTAGATCTAGCTTGCTAGGCAATCCACCCTACTATATAGCTAATCAAACCATTTATTTAAGTTATTTATTATTTGTAGATCATTATTACTAAGATAAAGATGATTTATATACAATCATATAATCAATGTGTGCACAATAAAATAAGTTTTTCTACCATACCCATATATAGTTTCTTTCTTCTTCCTTTCTTGGAATATAATTTGAAATTCTCTGAAATAGTGAGTGGAAAAAAAGAGGTGGTTTGGGTTATGGGATCATCAATTATAAGTTCATTAAAATAATTTTAACCATATCAAACTCATGTTTATGTGATGTTTCCACATTCATATGATCATTATTTATGGGAGGTGGGTGGTTTGGAATGGCTATCAGAAGATGTCAAGTGCTTGATTAAGGGGTACATTTAGGTTATCCATTATGAGTTCACCCTTGTTAATAAAGTCTTAGATTATATTTTTAAATGTTTTTCATCTATAGATATTATGCCTAATGACCTGATGGAAGTCACATATCTCGTTTTCATTATAACAACTTGGTATAAGACTAGAGGAAACAAAATTGTTGAGGTGGTTTTATTGAAGGTATTTGGATTATGGATGCCTTTAATAATTTCTCTAGAACTAAAGCATAGGAATCCTTAGAAGAGTATATTAATTTTACACAGAGTGCTTTTGGGATTTAGAATTTTGGTTCAAAGAATTGGATGTATTGGATTGGTTGAGTACTAGAGGAGGATCCATTTTAAGTACAACTTTGGATTTGGCATGGCTTGAGGGTTTAGAGAAAGCTTTAGTATATTTGAAACTAACATTATTATTTCTCATCTTAAGTTTAACCTCATCAATTTCTCAAATTTAAAAACCCATGGTAAAAACCTCATTAGAGTTTCAAAATTTTTGAACCTATAGAATGAATGAGATGTGTTTAGCACATGCTTGAGAGAAAATTTAAATTAAATAAATTTGGGGTAAGGAGAAAGAGAGTTTGTTGATCAACCCTCTCTAACAAGCAATAAAATTAGCAATAGATTCATCCTCAAATTACCCAATGGAATATAAGTCAGTTATGGATACTTTTCTTGGAGATGTTGATAGAAAAGTGGTCTAAGAAGGTTTTAGAAAGTTGAGCAAAAGAAAAGAGGGAGTGCCTAATGATGGAACTTTATTAGTATAATGTAGGTCCCACTAAGGACATGGGGAAATTTTGGAGTAGAAAATCATCATAAGAGGAAATTAAATAACATGCATGCCTAAATTATCTTAGGTACTATTACGGGTCCTCCTTACTTTAAAATTTAGAAATTTTGTGAAGCTCCCTTATGATAATTAAAGAGGGATTGGTACAAAAGGATGGATGGGTTAATTACAAATTTAATCATAAGATAAAATATTATGGGCTCTAGAAATGGATGTCTCTAGAGTTGTCATCTTATTCATCAACATTTTAATGAAGTCAGTTTGTGATTCACCCCCATAATTATAAGGTATGTGTTTTTAGGGTTGTGAGGGTTCAATATATTGGTAATTATTAAAAGGTTGGGTAGAGGCCAGATATTGGTAATTGGCCATGAAAGGTTGGGAAGATAGAGGAGGAATATATGCTTGTGAGTTTGGGATATTACCTAGGTTAATTGTAGTAGGCATTTGTTGGGTCATGGGCATGGTTGGGTTGGTTGGTTGAATATGTGTTTTCACCTTGGCACTTATGGTTGGGAGAGTAGATGGTATGGAAATAACTATGTTTTGGAAAGGGGTAGAAGATGTTGGGTTTTGAGTGAAAAGAGGTAAGGAATAAATAATAGTGTAAGGTATCCCAATGGTAAGTGATGCTTGGGCTGCCATGGGTTGAGTTGTCCCTACATTTTATGGGTTAGTAATGGGGTTGGGGGAAGTAGAGGGTGATTGGAAATTGGTTGGTAGAAGGGAAGCTTAGTTTTGGGTAATGGTGGTTGAATAATTGTTTGTGGAAGAGGAATCTTGGGTCACCATGGATTAGGTGGTAGAGATAGTGAAAACTAAAGTCTCACCCATAAGATAAGTGGGTATGCCATAGGGTGGTTTAATGGAAGGAACTAAAGTAGGGGTATGGTTAGTAATTGTGTCAAGATAATGTCAGAGGGCCATGGGGTTATTATCAAAGATATTGGTAAAGTCCATATCTCCTTAGGTAAAAGATTTAGGCATATCAAGACTTATAAAATGGTTGGGATAACTTTTTAAATATAGATTATGCTCCATGGATGAGGAAGAGGAAGATGGTTGGAGTGGAGGTTGGTTTTGGTTTGCTTGGTGTCTAGATTTTTATCTTTTCAAGACCATGTAATGAATGTTGGAATTTTTTGAAAGTTTGGTGAAAATGAACTCACCCACTCAAAAAGAGAGAAAATAATAAAATACTCAAGGAAATAACACACACAATAAGAGTACATTAGATCCTAGAGTTATTTTTATCTCACTTTTAGGCTTATGACTCAATTTAGAAGTTTATGAGACTCTACTTGTTTTGTAAAATGGGTACTAGAATAAGAAGTCTATAGATGGTTTCAGGTTTGTTTAGGCTCTCAATATATTTGTACTATAATTGGTACATGGATTGATATTTGGACCTACCCCCTCATTTCACACACCATAGAAATAAGGGTGTTAGGTGCTTATCCAAGATATACCAAATTACCAGAGTTTAAACTCAGCTAGTGTACTAAGTTTTGATTTGTCCCCTTGGTAGTCAAGTCTAAGTGGGATAGCCAAGGGTGAAGGTTTACTGCTAGGTGATGAAATCCTAGTTAGTCTTTATGTCAATGTTTGATGAATTAATTATATGAGTGGTTTGGTATGTGTGTGTGATAAAAGTGATGGTTAAAATTTTATTTACCAATTATTTATGTTATGTGATCTAACCATGAAATCAATCAATGAATCAAGGTTGATTTTAAACCCAAAAGGAAATTTTTGATTTCTTTGAACGAGTAAAAAAAACAAATAAAATTCACCTAAATGTAGAATGAGGATATAACTCCTATCCTAAGATGAATGCATTTTCACTTTTTAAAAATAAAGGAAAATGAATGATTTTGCATTTTATAAGAAAGTAATGGAAATAAGTACTTGCTTTTGATTTTGAAAATAAAGAATTGAAAGTTATGATTTTTAGAAATGAAGAAAATAGTATTTTAGTTTCAGAAACAAATAAGTACAATGAATGAATCTTTCACTAATGCAAATAGAATGTCCTAAAATAATTATTAATGTAAGAAAATTCTAGATTTCCACTGGGCATGCTATAATGTTTCACTATTTTTTTGTATTATTGTTTTTCCTTTTAGAAAACAAGAAAAACATAAAGGAAGGGAAAGGTGTAAATGAACTTGGATGCAGTTGCGTGCTCCATGATCTAAATGATGTGAATAAATCCTCTTTGGCTTGGGATAAATGACTTAAAATAAGAATAAATTTAGAAATGATATTGATTAGTAAGATTAGTGGGTGGATTACCTAGCAACTTTAGGAGCCAAGAAGTAATATACTTCACTAGAGGGCTATCAATCTACTTGTTAATAAATCAAGTTTTTAAGAATGTTGATAAAATATGCTTGCATAAAGTAATGAAAAGTAATTAATCATAATGAAATTAATGATTTTCAATATAAATGAGTGCCATTTAAGAAAAATGATATTACTTTGTTTAAAATAAATGTTAGTGCTAAAAATTGATTTAGAAATTTTTTTATGACTCTATGTTATGACAGAAGTAAAAACATAGATTTTTGGTGAGGGTTGGTGGGTGATTTTAACTTGTAATTTTTGGGAAAAGGAAATTACACAAAGACCAATGTTGGTCACTATGTAACTAATACCTGTTAAGGGTAACTGATGATGTTTAATGGATGACTGATGCCAATTAGAGGGTGATTGATGTTGATCACTATGGGATTGTCATGGTTTTAGTTTTTGGCAAAAATAGACCTTTGGCTAGTTATAAAAGATTTGTATGGGTTGTTTAGGGGTTGGATGATGGTCATTGAAATATAATGAAGTCTTAGAGATATTAAACATAGATATTTAATTTTCAAATGATGAGGAATGTTCAATGGGTATTTGGTGGAAAAGGGAATGTTTGGAGTTGCAAAACTTCAACACAAATAAAAGTGTGAGGAGAGACTGGAAGGAAGTGAAAGAAATAAACTATCAAGACTATATAACAAAACTAAGAATAAGTGAAAGATACTTAGTTATTATTAGAGTTAATAGCCTATATATGCCTTTAAGTTGAGTGTAAGCTACTTGGGAGTGTGGAGGAGAATAGATAGAGTAACAGTGCTTGAGTCCTCAATATTAAGGTAATGAAGCACTTGTTGGTCTCTAGGCTAGTTTTCTAGTTTGATGAGAAGTTGAAATTCACATGAGAGTTCTAGTTCTTTCTTAAATGTTTCATGTTCTAAATAAATTGTATTAGGGTTACCCTAAGTAATTGACATCATTCTGGGTCAACCGACATCAATTAAGGGGTAACCGATGTCAATCAAGGTATAAATAATCTAAGTTACCCAAAATATCAAGTTGCACTTAAGTTTGGCCATTAAGACCCTTATAAGTGGTTTGAACTTGTTAAGGCAGCATGGGCATGAACAAAGAAATGGTCTAGGGGGTTAAGACATTAAATTACAAGGTAATAAATGGTATTGAGGCTAGGTGTTGCTAAGTTAGCCATGGGTTTGGTTAGGATGAGGTGTAAATAAGATTAATTTACTTAATTAACTAATTAATCTAGCTAAATGTGTGTAAAGGGGTAATTGGGTGTTTTAAAGTGGTTTTAAGAAATATTCTAACCCAAGGGGGGCAAGGGAGATGAAATAAGTATTTTTAAATAATTAGAATCATTGGTGGAGTTTTCTAGTGCCTACACAACCTATGGAAGTCTACAGCTTGACCAAAATGCTAGATGTTCAACTAAAATCTTCCTTTAAACCCATGGAATGTTGATAAAACTCTACTATCACTATTGCATCATATTATAATACATGTATATACAAAAATATAGTATTAAAACATGCAAATGGTTAAAATGGTTTGTCAAGAATAATGACTAAGACTCACATAAACTAAGTGACATAAAAGTACCTATCTTCTACCTCAAACTAGCTATAAGTCCTAAAGATGCATGCAATTATCAATCCAAGTGGTATATTATCCAATAAGAGGGAGATAATATGTGTCTATAATGGGTCATATTTTGGATTCATCATTTCCCCCATAACTTACGTTTTTCAAGTCCCATTGTAAACTATCTTATTCTCTCCTCATCCTTATGGATCCTCTACTCTAACATTTGACTAATATCATACACAAAATAGAGTCCCTATAACACCACTTCAAATGGGTTTGTAAAACCCATACATGTCCTAACAAAGTAAATCCATTGTTCATATAATTTGATGCTTTATGGTGTTTTATTTTTCCAAGGAGACATATGAGTAAGTAAGAGATGTGGATGAAATCTCACTCCAACCCAAAAATTAGGTCTTCTTGCATTGAGTAAATTTTGTGATAATCCTAATGACATCCTCATCCCTTCAAAGAGTCCATCTGATGTTTGTAGGGGAGATTACCTCCCTTATTTTCAATGAAACATACATTAGGGTCCATCTATGACTATTTACTATAACTACTTATTCAAAGTGATTTTGACTAAACAAGCTAAAAGTCATGATATTATCATGAAGGGCATGTAGATAATTATTATGAACCTCTATCATTTAAAAGGAATAAATCTTAAACTAGTTAAGAGTCTCTTTGTCAATATGGAATTGAGGCTTGATGCATAGGCTTACTTTTTTGTTGTATTTAAATGATCATTAGTTCTCTGATCCCATGTAATTTAATGTCTATAAGTGAAAATGAATAGGAAGAGGCAGAAGTTTTGTGGATCAGATAAGAATCTAGTTCAAATATTATAAACGTTATAAATATTATGAATTTGAGTGTATAAAGAAGAAATTTGACTTGAACAAATTAAGATCCATCTATACTAAAGAGTATTTTTTATATCCCAAGCACTGCACCTTATTCACATGCAATTTGGTGAAAGAAAATCAAAAATATGTTTGGTTATCAGATAGTGGCTACTCTAATCATATGATATGTAACTCTAATCCCTTTGTCAAATTAGATGCATATGTAAGAATTAAATTAAAATTTGGTGATAATAAAGAGTTTAATGTCATGGTAAAAGGTACCCTTGATATAAATACTAATCAAGGAAAAACTACTTATATTCATAACACTTTTCATGTGCCAATTAGATCATAACCTTTTAAGTATTTGGCAACTTCTAGCAAAAAATTATAAAATTGTGTTTAAAGACAACTAATGTAAAATATTTGATAAATAGGCTAATTATCATATTGCAGTAAAGGTTCCTATGCTAAATACCATGTTATTTCTTCTCACATTGAATTATGCTACTATGCATGCCTTCAAAGCAACTACAAATGATTTGTGCCTATGGCATCAATATTATAGTAATCTAAATTTTGAAGGATTAAATTTATTTCACAAGAATAATATGGTGAGAGGGATTCCATAAATTTAGGAAAAAAAAGAAGTTTGTTCAGGGTGTGTACTTGGAAAGCAACATCTAGGAGAGTAAAATATCCTCTAGAGCTTGTGCATGTTGACATTTTTGGTGCTATGCAAGAGGAATCTTTAGGTATGAATATTTATTTTATGACTTTCATTGATGATTTTTATCACCACACATGGATTTATTTTCTTAATAAGAAATTTGAAGGTTTTGAATGCTTCAATTTTTTTAAGGTTATGGATAAAAACAAAGCAGGTATTATCTCAAAATAATCATAACAAATAGAGCGGGATAATTCACTTTCAAAGTGTTTTATATTTTTTTAATAAAAATGGCATCAAGTGACAACTTACTATAGCCTATACCCCTAGAAAAATAGCATTACAGAAAGAAAGAACTGTACCATTATGAAAATGGTGTAAAGTATGATGTAGTAAAAAAATATTCCAAATTGTTATTGGGGATAATAAATGGCAACCATAATATACATCTTGAATTGAAGCCCCACAAAAGTAGTTCACAACATCACTCCAAAGGTAGTTTGGTGTGGTCACAAGCCTTCATTGGCTCATTTCCATGTGTTTTTTATCCTGCATATGTTCATATTCTAGTTCAAATCTAGAAGTTAGATGCAAAATCCTAACATTGTATCTTTGTGGGATATTATGATGCAACTAAAGGATAGAAATTATATAATATTGACACAAAGAAATGGATTTCCAGTCAGGATGTGGTTCTTATGAAGGATGAGAATGGTAATGGTAAAAATGTGCACAAAAAAATCACTAGTAATAATGGACATAGAAGACGGTAGTGTTTCTCATCTCGCCACAAGCTCAAGTGGAAGTTCAAGCCTTAATATTAGATAAAGTTTGATATATCCAAGCTCAGGTTTAGTAGGTTCATCTATTATCACACCTTCAGGTGATAGTTAAATTCCAACATCATTTCCAATCTCATAAATAAATGTATAGAGTTTGAATGAAATTTATCAGAGGATTAATGTGAATCCAATTGTTAATTTTGTTTTGATTTGTAAAATTTTAAGTTAAACATTCTATATGTTAAGTAATTTAAGAAATAGTATGGATCGATGCTATGAATGATGATATGTAAGCAATTGATAAAAATAATACATGGGAATTAGTGCAACTTATAAAAGACAAACAAGTGATTGGTGTCAAATAGATTTATAGGATAAAATATCATGTTGATAGTTCTATGAAAAGATACCAAGGCAAGAATAATTTCCAACGGATTTACATAAGCACCTGGATTATATTATTCAAAAACTTTTATTTTAGTTGTAAGACTTGATACAATCAAGATTTTTTTGGCTATTGCTACATAATACAAGTGGATAGTATATCAGATAGATGTAAAATCAACCTTACATAATGGTTATATATATGAGGAATTTTATGGGTAACAACCCATGGGCTATTGAATTCTAAGTAAATAATAGTTGGTTTACAATTTTAATAAAGCACTATATGGGTTAAATAAAGCTTCTTGTGCCTGGTATGCAAGGATTGATAGTTATTTATATTGCAAGCATAATCACAAAGAGGGGGGGGGGGTGAATTAGTGATGTAATAAAATAAAATAAAATTTAAAATCTTTAAACTCTTAACCATTCATCATGATCATTCATTAATCATATAAATCATTCATTACAATGAACAAAGAAAACTATGCAAGATCAAAACACATAACACATGAATTATGTGGGAAACCCTCATGGGGGTGAAAACCTAATTAAAAAAATATTCTTAATACTATCCTATAAATATATTTATTCAATTTATATCAGCACCAACTGATCAAAGATCACCCACCCCTCAATTTAGTCAAGCACCCACTTGACCTTTAGCTAGCACCAACTAGCAAGGAGGCTACAACCTCCTAGATGATAAAACACCAAATCAAGCACCTCAAAACTGATATCCACCTATGATATGATGTATTACACACCTGATTATGTTCTTATATTTTTATAACACCTTAAAACCTACCTTTATACCTCATACAAGCCTTTTCCTCTTCTACATCACTCAACTAAACAAATAGACCTATCTAACTCTGAAACAAGCAATCAAATTAGCTCACCAACTTAAACACCACTATCTAATATTTAAGATATGTTTAACATATTATTATGATTATTTTAATTTAATTACATAGTTATTAAAACTCTCATACCATTGACTTCACTCTTTAATTATCAAAACCTTGATAATAGGTCAACAAAGCAAAATAAGCCTAATAGCCTTGAAACAAATATTCTTACTCATGACCTAAAACAAATAATGTTACAACCTTGTCACATATTAAAAATTACTTTATTATTTTTTTTATTGAATATTAACCTTATGAAAATTCATGTATAATTCACTTCACACACGAATTATCTAACAAGCACAATGAAGCCAAAATGGCCTTCTACATATGCTTTATTCTTTCACCAATCAAACATGGTTGGCCATAACACTTTCCTTAACCATTAAGGATTATTTAAAACATGGATAAAATATATATTTTTATATTTTACATAAAATATAAATAAACCTATTAGGTTGACCATGCTTTAGATGACTCAAAAAAACACACTAGACTTAAGCAAGACCTAGGCGATTAACCCTCTATTAGGCCACACGTTTCTCTTAGATACCAATAGACCTTAACTAAATATGGAACCCTTTTGAAAAATTTAAAACAATTTAATACATTTTATATTTATGTTTAACAATTTTTATAACATTTTTAAGTCACTCGTTTACCTTATGAAACCTCTTTTAGCCCTCAAGCATTCAATAGGTCCCATGGAGACCTAATTCACCTTCATGTAACACTTTAAGCCACTATGGTCCATATGTCCATAAAAAATGACCCAAAACACTTACATAAATTTAAATAAATCATATCTTATAATTTTTCATGATTAATAAACATGAAATCATTCATTCATACTCTAAAACCTCTATTAGGCCTTAAAGACCTATTAGGCTTAATTAGCCCAAAAACATTGACTTCAAAAAAGAGGCTCAAACTAATTGTATATAAATTTTCCATGTACAATAAAAATATGGATGGAAATATCAATACCTTAGTGAGATCATCATATCTATAAGACATCTCCATTCAGCTTCTAATGTCTCATAAACACCATTACAATAAGCCTACTCAAACCTGCAATAATTATAGTCAACAAAAGTCAACTTTGACCTACAATAACTTAACTTGTATGGATATTAAAAACTTTAAATAAATTTTAAGATGATATAAATTTAGTGTAATTAGTTTTTTATTTTTATAATAATAATTTTTATCAATGCTTTTTCTTATATAATCATTTATTTGCACCTTGGGTTATTTAGAAAAAAACATAGTCAACAACAGTCAACTCTTACATGCAATAAATGTAATTGTAGGACCATTCAAACCTTATAATAAATTTTATTGGATATAAATCAAATTATTATAAAAAAAAATTATTTTTACACCACCATCAATTCATTAATTATCAAAATTTATAAACAAAATACTACTAACTAGTTTTCCTTTGTTCACTTGATATTGTAAATTTGGCTAAGCATGGAAAATAATGAGATTTTCTTGGCAGACCAACTTTTCACCACCATAACTTTTGATAAATACCATATCAAGACTTTAAATTTGAAAAAAATGATCTACGAACAAATATTAACAAAACCATGTGACCAATTTATTTTGACACCTTCATATGTGTTAATTCTAATGTCATCAATCATTTTACTCAAGATCTTTCAAGTTGACTAGGAGATGACTAGGATCAGCTAGACCTTTAAAAGACTATTCCAATTGATAATATTAACTTCCATAAGTACACTAAGAAATATTTACCCCTAATTTTACCCCTCAAACATGGAAAATCACTTTAGAGGCCTAAACACATGATATGCACTCTCAAATCCACTTGGAACCTATTACTTTGTCATTAATACATTATGTACTAAGATCAACTTGACATCAATGAAAATCAATGCATCTCAAGAACATTATTAAAAATATCCCCCTTTGTCATTGATGTCAAACATAATTTAGAATTCTCTATCCCAACGAAAACAAATCCTTCATTCTAAACTCTCCCCGTTTGACATTAATGACAAAGGGTATCTTCCTCTCAACATGCCAACTTGATCCTTGGACCTATCCAACTATTCACATAACTTAGAAATATCCCCCTAACAATATTATCATTTCACATAACCTATTATAAAACCATACTCAAGTAGACAATCTCCTTGTAATTTAAACAACTCGCATATGCTCCCCCTCACTCTATGCATACCTTACATATTATAAATTGAAGATAACATACTTCTATCTGAATTTCTCCTTGATTCTTAGCTTATAGAAAATATGCCCAAAATTCACATACTGCTTAAGAAACTTGAGTTATCTCCCCTTAACTCCATATTACATCTAAACAAAACCATAATATTTTAAACATACAGAAGAAAACTCTTTCACAAGAACATACCATGAATCGAGCAATCTTCATCCACACATAGGTTTCCACAACTATCCAACATTTGTTAATGAGACAACCAAATTAAATTTAAATCTTCTTGGGACCAAATTACTTATTTAAATGGTATAAAAACATTATTATATGAATAAAACAATAACAACTGATATTAATAATAATAACATGCTCAACAAACCTTATCATATGAAAAGTAACTAAATTTACCTAGATCCATGCTTATAAGAGCTCTTCAAGCTACCAATATGAATAAGATGACTCATTAGTCCATATATGAATGAAATATTATTGAATTAATACATTAATTCTACTAAAATAAGAACTTACCCCCCCAATATTGGTCGTTTAAGAACCTCTCTCTTGTATAAGAAAGGATACTCCTTTCCTAGGTCACATCAAAGAGATATATTGAAAACAAAGATACATAACATGAAAATATCATACCTTTGAATCAAGGGGATACCTATTATCATACCATAACCTCATTTAATACTTTAATATAATTATTTTACACCTACTCAAAAATTTTGGTGACTCAACTCATTATACAACCCAAGATACACCATGTCAAGGGTTTCTTGCATTAGAACCCTTATGCCAACTGAGGACACTCAAAATAAGATATTCCTACACAAATAACTTTAGATATTAAAATATATTATCATATATTTTAATATGTGATATACATCTTTTAAAAAATTTAAATCGAATTCATTTGGCTTGTACTAGTTTAGATAGTTAGTTCCCTCAAGATAGTGCTTCTTAATAGGCCAATTAATCAAATTAGCTATGACAAGCTTGCAAAACAAAGATTTTATGGGCTCTCCAAAGTCAATAAAGACATGATGAGTAGGCATAGTTATTTTATTAACTAATTATATATAAATAAAATGAACTAATCTAAGCTAAATTCAGCTAAAGCTAGAGAAATAAATGCAAAAAATAAAAAATAAAACTTCATAATTGAAATACAATAATCCTCCAATGCAATTTGAATCTAATTTAATCTATCAAGAATGTGGTGCTCACTCTTCCAATGCAAATGGAGAACATAAAATGTTTTTGTACAAAATGGATGACTTTGGTTTTCTTTGATTCACTTTGGATGAAAGATATGATTACGATTATAAGTATTCTTGTGATCTCTCAAGATTATGTGATTGATTGCAATTTCTCAAATTTTGTGATGGTTAAGAATGGAGATTTTCAAGCTTATTTATGTAAGCCTAGAAAATTATCCAATGGTGGATGATAATTTGGATATTTTTAATGTTCCAAATGATCAATAGTTGAGGATGAGTCCTCATCCATGAGAATGGAGACCATTTCAACCTAGTGGAGGAAAAAGAGCGGTTGGTAATGCGACTTGGTCAATTGTCTTGACAAAAAGAGTCATAAGAGGTGGAGATTTTTGGGTATTTGGTTGGGATGTAGGAGAGAAAGGTAGGAGAGGTTTGACTAGGTGGAAAATCCAAAATTAAATATAAAAATTAAAAGGTGCATAATTGACTTTTTCAAAACGTTTGAATTAATCAATTATTTTATTTTAATAAGACATCTTATTTATTAATCTAAGAAGAATGATTAATAAATTTAGATGAATTTTGAAACTAAATGAAATTTTGGTGTATAAATTTTCCCCTATTTGAAATGGTGTTGTGAATCAATACTATTTCAAAGAATAAAAGAAGTAGACTATTGATGATAGAAAAGTAAATAGTTGCCCCAAATGAATGAAAATGAGTGTGATGATGCCCCCTCAAGGGTTTGTGCAAGAAATAGACAAATTCTCAAAATTAATGAAAAGAGGAAATATTTAAGTGGATGAACAAATATTCAAATTATTTTATAATTGATGTCAAATTTGAAAGATGTTGGTAATGTAAAAGAGTTACCCCTAGTGAATAAAAACTATAGTTTTAATTTGAAAATCAATAATTTAACCACTCAAATAGTACATGATTATTGTTATTTGTTAATGACCTAGAGGTCGATTGAGTAGGTATGGGAATGATATATCCCATCAATAATAAATTAAATATCTATAAATAGAAAAAGGAATTGATTTTAAAAATGATTGTGTATTTTATGTTGACAAATTATTACAAGAATTTGAATATCATCCAAAATAAATTGATTTAATGGTTATGTAAATTTGAAAATGGATGAATAATAATAATAATTATGAAAGGATGGACATGAGAAAACTATCATCAATAATAAAAATTATTATCTCAATACTAATTTTTGAAAAATTGTAAAGGGTACACATAACATAATTTACCCCTAGCTATGAAATGCTAGAGAAGATATTAGAAATAGTACATTTCCCACTTTGTAGACTGTATGTTTAGACTATGCTCAGACTCAAGGGTCATGATAATATGTGGGAATGATATATCCCAATAATGGTAAGCAATAATATAGAAAATGAAAAAATATGGATTGTCTGATTTGTGATAAAGATTTACAAAATTGTTATTTGAAAGCATTTATAAGTAGATATAGAATGTTGAAAAAATGACAATAGAAAATGTCATTGAAATGACTTGGATGGATGCTGGTGAAGTTGATGGTGAATGAACTGACCCTATAGACCCATGTCTCTAAGCGTTGCCTATGAAATCCACTTAGACAATATCTATGTCTGAATATCAAACCATATATAGTTCTCCAAATGTATAAAGAGAAGTGATGGTGTAAGGTAAGATTGACCCATGGATTTTATACTAAAGTTAATGATTACACACTATAAATAGATGATGGAGAAAGGATGTAAAATGTGATTTTATCAATCCCAATCAAAATGTGTAGGAGATTGAAATGAAAGATTAATAAATGATTTTAGATGATTGATATGTATGAATTAACAAACAAATGAAGAAACTACATGGATTAATGATGATGGATCAAATGATTCAACAACATGGATGAGATAAGGATATATGGAAGAGAGAAATGACACATAGATGGTGTGTCTGAGAATGTGAGTTGGTTTGATAATTGCCTTGTTTTTATTTTATTATTTGCATTAGATTTTAAACAATAATTCTAACCGATTAAGAGTTGAGCAACCTGATTTTTGATATTGCATATGATAATATGCACCAATGGTATAGAAAAACCATGATTACTATCATGTAATATGTGTAAGGACTAATAGATTGACAAGGACAAAATTTAGTATATCATGATATGTAAGATCATAATAACACCATTATTAATGCAAATAATGATCTAGACACAAGAAACAATAATAAAGATAAGATAAATAAATGTTTGTAATAATAAAAATGATGTATGTAAAGCAAACATTATGGAAGCAAGTAAACACCCATGATCTAAAAGAATGTAAATGACTATATAAATAGGTGATAAAATGACTAAAATAAGTACATAAATGACTAAAAAAAGTAAGAAAATGATTCTTTTGGATGTCATTGGCTAGAGTAGAACCCTTTGTCATAGTGATTTTTGATAATGTTCAACTATTTGATTAGTAATCTATATAAGGGATGACTAGGGTATGAAACTAAAGACAAGGAATTTTTTGAATATTTTTTGGATTTTATTTTTGTATTTTATTGGATTTTATAATGTTTTTGGATTTATAGTTTTATATATAAGGAGTAATAACAAAGGGAAAACCATATTCTAGCACCTAGGAGTGAGTGGTAGTGGATAGAATAAATACATGATATATGGAGTATGGATGAATAAGAATTGATTGGAATTAAGATGATAAGTCTAGGGAACACATGAGGTAAGAAAAAAGTTTTTATTCATAAAAATAAAATTTCAAGTATACACCAAGATATTTCTAAGAACATATCTCAATATGTTTCCATTTCCTTATCAAGGCCAAAATGGGAAGAAGGACGGTTTTATGATGGTAAGGATTGGATGGGTTTAGAGTTAAATGGATAAGTATATGTTTGGATAGGTAAGGGTACTCAATTATGGTTTATAATGGTTGAGGATGAAGTTAGAATGGATTGGATAGGCATAAGATGGGTAAGGATGGAGGGATGATTTAAAATGCATAAGACAAAAATGGAATGAACTTGCTCCCAAGTGTAGGGTACTGGTAGACAACTAATTATTTTATGCATGATGATAAAAATTGGTTTTCATCATGGTATCTTACCAAGGTATCAGAAAAGTGGTTTTCACCTTTGGAAAAATTTATTTATCTCTCTTTTTGATTTTTTCTTTTCTATTTACTTTTTGATTTTTTCTGCTTTGCTTTTTTTATTTTTGGCATATCAAATATAAAAGGGTTTGAGATGAATTCATGCTTAACACTATTTATTTTTTAAGTATGCACTCTAGATATGTCTTTAGTAACTTCATTTATTTCTATGTTGGCTTCTTTCAAATTTATCAGGATATTGTCATAGCCCTTACAAGAGAGAGTGATACCAAACAAAGTGAAGCATAAAGTATGTTGGATGAAGGATGTGTGTTGAGTGCACAAAGGATTTGGATGGATTGAATTATATAATGAATGAGTATATGGGTCATGATGTAAATGTTTAATATGATTAACAATATCATGTTCAACAAAACTGGGAGTTTTTGCAAGTGGGATGATTTGAGAATTCAATGCTTCTATAATGATATTTTCAACTTGTGATGGGGAACCATCCTATAATTATGATAATGCATAGGATATATTAATTTTCTCATCTATTAGTACCATAAAAAGTTTTTCACCAAAATATTCTTTTTGAATGTTTTGATTGGGATTTAGATTTGGATTGTCCACTAGCACCTCAAAGAGGTTTTCACTAAAGGACTCATATTATTTATTTTATATATTTTGATTTAGAATTTGACTGTAATTTGCATTTTTATCATTTGATAGTGCCTAAAAGAGATATTCACTATGGGGTGGGGATTATATACTTAGACTGTAAAATTTATTTTGATTGAGGTACACTTTTTATTCCTCAAAATATGTAGATGTTTCTTGATACTCTTCTGGCAAGAGACCATTTAGGAAGTTTGCAATTACACAATGGAAGGAAGTTAACTATAAGTAAGATCATTGGTTCCAATAAAAGGTACAAGATATTAGTCTGTATGATGGAAGGTAGGAATGATGATGTTTATGGAGTAATGGTAACAAATTCCTCGTATATATTATGAATGGATCCTATTTTAATCATGGGTGAAGCTACCTTAAAAACCATAAAAGTATCACTAACATATTCATATTGAATTCCAAATTATTTTTAATTGATGGTATGGATTTGAGCATTTAATTTGGAATGGATGGGTTTGGTAATTCCTTACTCATGGATTATTTTATCTATAAGTACCTCTATCACATGGGGTGAATTTTATGATATTACGGGAGATTAAATAGGTGATAAGGATTTAGGTGTTTGGACAATGGGTGATAGGGTATGTTGGTTGAAGGAGGTTTTTTGGAAAAAGATAGGCTCTTCAATAAATATGGGTTATTCATCAAAAATGGATGGTAAACCATGGTTATCAAAGGTAAGTTGATCAACTATGGATTGGATAAAAATGGGATTTTGAGAAATGGATGGAAGGATATGACCTTGATTTGGAAGTGGTGTAGCTTGACTAGGCTCATGAAAGACATCTTGACATATCCCCAAGATATGACTTTTAGACATGGATACACATTGTTTTACCTTGATGTACCCTTTGTTAGTCAAATCTTGGATATAATGCTTTAGTATCATACAATGGTTTATATAATGACCTTAAATTTTGTGATAATCACAATATTTTTTAGGTATATACCACTCAGGTTTTGAGACATTTGCTTTAAATTATTTGTTTTTTTGTTATATGAATAAGTTTGTAGTGACTAATTTTGAAAGAATACATCATAAGGTTCCCCTAAAGGAGATACTTTTTTCTTAATAAGCATGGTAATGTTTTTGATAGGTTGGAAATTTTTTCTCTATTGCAACTATGGGGATGGAGTGATTTTAGATGATAAGGGTGCTTGAATTGGATTCCCTTTACTAGTGTGATAGGGGACATTAAAATTAAGGCTATAACTAGTGGAAGGGAGACTTAGTTGATTTTGTAAAATAGGGTGATGTTAATGTGGAATGTTTTGGGATTCCCTAGTAATGAAGTAGATTGGAGAGGTAGCTTGAACTTGGAAGGATGGATTTTTTGGTTTTATGAAGGTTAATAGACTTGAACCTACTAGATTTGTAAACAAATGTGAATTTAGTGTAGTTTGGTCTAAGTTTGGGAGTGGGCTAGATGTAGAACCATATGATTGGTTTTGATGAATTTGGAAAGGTTGGTTGTGAAGGGTGTAGGAGTTCAAAGGTTGATTTAGATGGAATGTAGTTAGATTGGAATAAATGGGAGTCTATTTATGAATGGATTTTGGTTCAAATATAGATTTGAAAGTGATGGTGAAGGTGAATCAAAATTTTTATTTAGATTAATGCTAAGGTTGGAACTAGATGGATTGGTGAAGAAGTTCAAGTTTGAGTTTTGGGGTGAGCTAGATGCAAAATCAAAGGATTAATTTTGATTATTATAGAAATATTGATTTAGAAAATTTGAATGATTATTCAAGTTTGGATTTTATTATTAGATGGATGAGGATGAATACATATTCAAAATTAGATTTGTATTGACTTGGTGATTGATTTGATATTGATTAAAATACAAATTTGAATCAAAGTTGGTTGGATAGAATCCTAAGTTATAATATGGACTATTGGGATTGTGATTCGAGACAAAATTGGTGAAGGCATTATTTTAAGATGCAATAATTGTTTTAATGGATGATAATACTAAGGAAATATTTGAATCAAAATTGAAAAAGACTTGAAATTAGACTCTAGTAAAGCAATGTAACAAAGTGACTAAAATTTTGATTGATAACTAAATGCTTTTGAGATTTTATAGATAAAGTTGTGATTTTAGGATAACATTTAAACTCAAAATTTTTTTTTTACAAACAAGGATTTTATAGCATGTGGTAAATCAAAAGGAAACAAAAAATACTTTCTAATCTAAATAATCAAGAAATTTGTACAAAAAAGTGAAAAATTTAGGATGAGGGTCTTGAACAAATTTTTGGCTTTCCATTATCACACACTTATCTATGCTTTCAGCTATAGCCTACTATTTCAAGGAACTAACATGGAGTATGCTACCATTACCATGGTCCATTGAGTTTGGTTTTGAGGGTTTATGGAAATTTATTTCTCAATGCTAACTACTAATTAATGCAGCAATGTTAAATGACAAAAAGGTGATCCTAAGCTTAACATATACATAAGCTTATATAAGGGGAATAAAACCATGGAATAAATCAATCGAGTAAATACAAAATATTAGGTCTTATCCCAAAATTACCAACATAGCCATAAAGATATTAATTCGTTAATAATCAAAAATATCAAATCTTGAGTCAATTTTTGAAACCCTAGGTATTGGATCATGAAATCCCTCACGTCACAGTGTGCTTAAAACACACAACCACTTAGGCAATTGAAATAAATGGGTCTCGATTTATATACCCCATAGGTAAATGGGGTTTAGGCTATCATGCGGTGATTAAATCGACAGTTCATAGAGCCCCTAAGAAAATAAAAAATGAAGAGGTGATACTTATTTTTGATTGTTAGGTATCATTACCAATGTGATGCCAAGGAAAGAATATATGTAAGATCAACTAGGTAACATATAAGTTACAAAATTGTTTTTGATTTCTGAGTATCATCATCAATGTGATGCCAAATAAATATCATACATAACCTTTACAACTAAATAAGATGTTAAAAAATAGACAATAGATTTATCCCAAAAAAAAATCAAGTGTGATCTATTTATTAAGAATGTAAAATACTGAAAATGCAAAATGTTAGTGAAAACTAATTAAAGATAAGGTTAGATTCTTTGATTTTTATAATTGTCTTTGGCAAGCATCCTATAAACAAGTAGTTAAAATGTTTAAACTTGGATTGTCTTAAAAGTAATCTACATCAAGTTAGAGAAAACCAATAAAAAACAACTAAGAAATAACATTTTTATAATGATCTCATAGATACATAATCAAAGATAAATTTGGAACTATTAGTTAGTCAGAAACATAAAACCAAATAAAAAAAAAAAGTATGATACAAATATGATATTTTGGATTGGTCAAAGTGTACAAAATTTATATATTTTAAATGGTTGAATTATTCATCATGATACCTTAATTTTTGTGAAAATAAGAGCTCAAATGAAATCTCGAGTCAAAAATTATGGCCTCTGAAATATGACCACTCAAAACGAAGAATGATTTCGCTACTCATAAAAGTTAGCAACATTTTTGTAAAAGTTAACATTTTTATTAATCTTAGCAGCATTTTTTAAAAATTTAGTAGCATTTTTATTAGACTTAATAGTGTTTTTGTAAAAGTTAGTAGTGTTTTTTATAGACTTAGATTTTTTGTTATACTTAGAGGTGAAAATGTAAAACATTGTGAAAAAATTGTAAAACTATAAGAAATGATGAAATTACTATGTATAAAAGTGATTTTTTTATGGGAAGTTATGATTTAACTAAAATTAATAATGATTTCACTGGTAGGAATAGTTATTTTTCTCCTAGATTGAACAATTTCATTGCAGAGTGTAATGATTTCACTGTAGAGTCTAACGATTTCATTGTAGAGTCCTCCAAATTCACTATTATGTAGGGAAAATGTATATAGCCAAAAAAAAGTCCATGATAGTAACTGGAGGTTTGTACCAACTCAAAAATAAAAGAGATTAAATGTAAAATATAAACATAAATAATAAATACATGGAAAATAATGTTATCTAAATACAAAAGAAGATAATAAGATTAAAAAGACATGGGCAAGTCCCATCGGGTGTGCCAAAAATATATGAAATATTTATATGAAAAGACAATGAAATAATCTAAGATAAGATAAATTAAACAAAATCTAGAGAAACAATTTCAAAAAATAAAAATCAAAACTTCACAGTTGAGATAAAAGAATCCTCCATTGCGATTTGAATCTGATTTACTGTATCAAGAATGTGGTGCTCATTCCTCCAATGCAAAGGGAGAATAGGTAGTGTTTTTGTGTGAAATGGATGAATTTTATTAAATTTAATTTTCTTTGGATGAAATATATGAATATAATTATAAGTATGCTTATGATCTCTCTAGATTCCTGTGATTGATTACGATTTCTCAAATTTTGTGTTGGTTAAAAATGGGGATTTGCAAGCTTATTTATAGAAGCTTGGAAAGGGATCCAATGGTGGAGGATAATTTGGAATTTTTCAATATCAAAAATGATTTATGGTTGAGGATGAGTCCTCATCCTTGAGGATGGATACCATTTTAACCTAGTGGAGGAAAAATAGGGGTTGGTTATGTGACTTAGTCATTTATCTTGACAACTCAGGGGAGGAGTCATAAAAGGTGGAGATTTTTGGGGATTTGGTTGGGATGATGGAGCAAAATGTGGGAGAGGATTTAATACATGAAAAATATATAATTAAATAATAAAAATAAATATTAAAAGGTGCATAATTGACTTTTTAAAAATGTTTGAATTAATCAATTATTTATTTTAAGAAGAAATGTTATTTATTAATTTAAGAAGAATGATTAATAAATTTATAAGAATTTCAACACTAAATGAAATTTAAGTGTCTAAAATTATCCTTAGAGGAGATTTTTTCAAAGGTATAGGTTTTTGTGTTTTTTGCACTAGTCTAGGTTGTTGCACTTACTACACTTGTTGTGTTTACTGAAGAGGTTTTTGGTTAGGAGTTATGTGCATATATGGCATAGGATGTGTAGATGGTATTTTCACCATTTGGACATGTCATGAATCTATTACTCCATTCCATACAACATTCTTATTATTATTGAATTGCTTGGGATTATCATAATTATTGGCCTAGGTTGGTTACAACACTTGCACTTGGACTTGGTTTTGATTTTATTCATTGTTTTGAATTTGGTTATAGATCTTATTTGATGAGATAAGATTAATGATCCATTTTTTAATAATTTCTCTTTAAATAAACAAACCTTTATCAATGATCTTATTGAAAGTGTGTGCACACTGCAACTCTAGATTGTAAGATTTATCACTACGTATATTTTTGGTAGTAAACACAATAGTTAGTTACTTAGCTAGTAGACTATGGTTAAATTGGATTAAAAGGGCTCTCCATTATTGCAAATAACTTGAAAATATTTTACCAACCCTTTATTTTGATTTCATCAAATCTACCAATGAAATCTCATGTTCAAGATTGTAATAGAAGTGTTTCATGAACTTGTCTGAAAGATCATCAAAATTAGATATTGAATTCTTGGGAAAATTTAAAAACCATTCCAAGGATTTCCATACTAATTTATTTGTAAATTAAAAAAAAGGTATATGTTAGTATAGGCCACTAGCTGGCATGTAACAAAGAATTCCATCAAATGGGTCAAGGGGTCACCTTTCCCATTATATTTGTTAAACTTTGGTGGTTCATACCATGGAGTAAATGGTACTTTAAATTAATTTGTGTTAAAATTTTAGGAACACACATCATCCAAATTTAATTTTTTATTCTATTTACTATATTGAATGAGGGAAATTACATCCTTCTTTTATTACAATTCTTATGCGAGGAAACTAGTGGGATTATTGGCCTGAAGTGGAGGCTATATGGTCACATGTGGATTAATTCTACTAGGATATAATGGAGGAATTTGTTAAGGAATTTTGGTTTGGATAGGGAATGGACTAGGAATATGTGTGCATGGATTAAGGTGCGATTTTTGAAATTTCATGTATTGCAGTGTGATATTCTAGTTGGGATTGGGTATATAGGCATGGTTTTATGAATAATATGGTTAGGATAGAGTAAAATGGCCATATTATGCCTACTAAGTTTGAATAGGGACATGTTATCAACTATTCATACCTCATTGATTTAGGGTAACTTATGAAACAAGACCTTGCCATTGAACTTATGGCACATTTTGCACAAAAGGCAATTATTGCCTAATAGGTACTTGTAAAACACTGGAACCTCTTGGTTATGAGAATCCTTATTTGTAATTAGATGCATGTTAGATATTTGGAATTTTTCACTAACCAATACTTTTATATTTTTTATTAGACATCCTTTAGTTTTGTATTGGCATGTTGGTCTAAGATTGAAGAGGTAAATTCATTTTTACATAGTGAGGTGGAACATTGGTTGCCCATTATTGAGGTGGAAAGATATTTTGCCTCTACTACATGGGTATGTTGGATGTTTCTTATTGTTTTTTAATATTACTCATCACTTATTTGGTTGGAGTAAGATACGTCACATTTTTTTTTGAATTGGCACTAGTCATTGGTTGACTACTTAATCCTTCATGTTGGTACTTGAAGAAGTAGCTGGTTGAGGATTAAAGGTTGTCAGTTGAGGTTGGGAAGTATAAAATCCTACCCATAAGTTTTCAAACCATTTGTGATGTTATTTAAAGGCATATTTTATTATTAACTATTTGTTTGTGCATTAACACCACTTTGGTTTAAATTAGACTTTACTTGTATATTATCCACTATGTTCAGCTCACTATTTTGCATAGAGGTAGAAGACACTTCCTCAATATTTGGGGTACTAAACATGTTTTATATTGAGGTTATCTATATAGATACGTATAAACCCTAATTTTATTAACTATTCAATTCAATTAATACTTTTGTTAAAGGAGATAACTTAATAAAAGGAACATTTGACATGGTCATATTATTAAAGTTATGTGCTAGGTTTTGATAAGTCTAATATACTATCTACATTTGCATGAAGTGGTCCTCCATGAGGCCCATTTATGTGAAAATAATATTAGGATCTTGATATGGTATTGAAATAATATCATGAGGGTTTTTACAAGAGGAATACTCATTATTAGAATTGTAAGACATGCTATAAGGCCCTCTTACTAGACTTGGTAATTTTTCCTAGGGAAAGTCTACCAAAAATTTAGCCCCTAACTCTACATCTTTATTTATGACCTCATCCTTCTTTATTGGCAAGTGATGATCAATTAGATAAGGGTTATATGATGATGGTATTTTAATGTAATATTGTTACTTTTGGACTTGTTCAATAACCAAAGGTATGATAGCTAAGTATTGGGCCATCTTTTCTTGGTTTTTCTCTATGTATGGAGGTGTGCTAAATAAATAATGGGACAAAGGATCTTGAATTTGTTCCCCTATTTGAGAATTGTAAGTTAGATAAGAATCCATCTCCTAAACAACATCATATTTATAAGGGTCTTGAACAAAATCCTAATGTGTGACAACATTTCCATATCTTGGATTATACATGACTCCACTACATGTGTAGTGAGACATGGTCAAATCAATGGAAAATGCTTCATGAGAAGAGGGGTTAGAGTTATACAAACTCTAAAAATATATGTATGAAAAGATAAAAGGTTCAAACTAAGACAAACTCAGTCAAAGGAAGGGAGTTATATCTCCAAAATGTCTATGTAAAGACTTTGTAAATATAGTATAATGTAAAATGTCTAATTTTAAATGTCTCACACAAACAAGGTCAAGTAAATGAACTAAAAATTAGATGCCAAACTCTAGGTCAAAAGATGTTCCAAATAGGTCTAAATAGGAAAATTAAAAGTTGTTATGTCTTTTAGCCGAATGTGGCATCAAAATCTAGGCTTAAACAAGGCAATTCCTAGAAATCTTAACCAAATTTAGTGTCAAAATATATACTACAAACAAAATGATGATTTTAATCTTTAAAACATGGAACATTTTGGCAGAGACTAGGCACTTGATTCTAGACATGAATGTGATCAAATTGTTATGAGTCACTAAACATAAGGCACTTAGAGATATACTAATTCACCCAAAATAAGGGCATAAATAATATAGTTTTCAAATTTGGGTTAAAAATTAACCTAATTTACATAACCCAAAAGAGAAAGATTTATGCCTAAGCCCCAATTAAGCAATACATAAACAAAAATCAATCAATGTTTGAATTAAATTTTATAAAGGTTAATTAAAAATGAAATTTAGGAAAACTTGAAATTTTTGACCAAACAAGCTAAACCAATTTAAACTTTGTAATGACACTAAAAAAAAAGATCCCACAAGACACATGTGATTAGTTTTAAACAATGAAAACTTGGACACAAGATAAGACAAATCTATGAAACAATTTGAGAAGTGTAATGGTGTTATCACTCTCAAAATATATAAGCAAAATTTTGTTTCAAAGACTTTTAAGGCTCAAAACATTAATTGATTTGGGCAGTGTAACATTACCTACTTCAATCAAGTGACACACACAATGTTTCTGACACAAAAGTTTAAAGGTAAAAGCATGGTGTCAAATGGATGGCATAATGCCTCCTCAAATAATGGAGTAGAGTGGACACATGACTCATTTTTAATGTGGTATAAACAAATATAAGTTTTATACCAAATGAAAAAAACAATAAAAATAAAAATACTAAATACAACTAAGTATATCATCCTAGATCATAACTAGGTATGGTAAGTGGGTTGACTATAACTTATAATTTATGACCATCTAGATTGATCCCAACTGTGGATAACACAAGAGAAGCATCACATCAATTAATTTCATACCAATAAACATACTATGCAAAGGTAGTATCCTTTACATAGTGATTCCATCCATGGACTACTTATTGGAATCCCTTGTTTGACCAGATGTAAATCGGGCCTTCTTTATGAAAGGAGAGGTTAGTTTCTCAACCCCTTGTTCCTCATAGTATGTGTACCCTAATTTGTATACCCCATCATGGATTAGGGTTAAATCACTACTGGGATATTAAATCCCAAGTCAATGCTTCCTTAAATAACTTTTTAAGAGCCAATGACCTCCCCTCCACAAGATAAATTCCATAAAAATAAAATGACAAGTGGAAAGACTTTAGAGGTTGTTTTTAGATCACCCAAACCATGCAGGTTTTAGAGAGATCCTAGACAACTTTCTTTCCATTTTTTGGACTAGGCATAAATGTAATGAAAAGGTTCTTTTGATCACCCAAGCTCCCTATAGGGGATGGGTGGAGAGCATACATTCAGTATTTATTTTGCAAAAATAAATAAACAAGTTCAAATAAACATTTTCAAGAGTCTAAAATTTAAGTGAATGTTCATTTTATGCACCAATTAAAATGTTTGATTAAGCATTTTGTTATACCTAACACCCCCCCTTTTTTCCATAAGGAAATTATGACACACTTCCTTTTAAAAATTTGATCTTAATGATGAATCCTTTTCATATGTTTATGCAAAATTTGGGAAATCTAAGGCATTTCAATATTTTGGTAGGACAATATTGGTATTGTGTTTATGAGACTAACTTGTGTATTATAGATAAATTTTTTTGGCCTTCATGAAAAATTTTCTTTTTAGATGTTATGTTTCAAGAAGTTTTTGGTCTTATTTTATTTTGATCTTATTGTTCAGGAAGACTTATTTTATCAGATAAATTATTGTGAACTTTTTGTCTAAAATAATTATCCTAAAATAATTTAGCTTACATACTCTCTACCTTAAGGAATTTTGGAGTACATACACTTTCTCCAATGGATTACCCCTTTGACCCTATCCAATGTTATCATTTATAACTTTTAAAAGTATCCCTTAACCATATGATAGTACCCTTCAGGAATTTTGAAAGTGCCCTTCAGCCTTTGTGAAGTAGACCCTTTGGTAAAAAAAAATCCCCAAAGTAGACTCTTCAAATTATTTCCACCTACCCTTCACAACCCTTTAAACTAGCCCTTTGGCCTTCCCCAAATTGACAATTTAGCCCATTTTTGACCCCTTATTTTAGGGCACATACCCTTCAAGATTTGTGTTGCCTACCCTTCAAAGCTTTTTTCAAACCCCTTTACCCTATGGGGCTTATCCTTCAAGATAATTATTTTGACCTTTTACCCTACAAAAGTGCCCTTTAGCCTTTGTGAATGAACTTTTTTTCCATGGATATGCCCTTTGAGACTTTTGTCTTGTACCTTTTCCCCATACCATTTCCTTTAGACTTTTTGTTTTAGATATTTTTTTGATGCAAAAGGCCTAAAACAATTCCCCCAAGGGCACATGACCTTCAAATTTCTTGAACTAACCTTTGGATATTTTGAAAGTAATCTTTCAACCCTTTTGAAGTGGTCACTTACCCTTCAATATTTTGTCCTATACCTTTTCCCTCTAAGACTTACCCTTTAGGTCTTTTGTCTCAAACCTTTTTTTCCTTAGATAATTCCTTTAAACATTTTGTTTGGGATAATTATACCATTCAAAACTATTGAAAATGACCCTTAACCGTATGAGATTACCCTTCAAGAATTTTGGAAGTGCCCTTCAACCTTTTTGAAGTAGACCCTTTGAGACTTTTATTAAGGATAAAATACCCTTTGAAGTAGCCCTCTAAAATAACTACTTCAAGACTTTTCCTCAGATGAATCCTTTAGAGAGGTTATTTTGGACACTTTCTTTGAAACTAATTCCCTAAAATAATTAGTCTACAACCATAAGCACAAAATAGTTTTTTTTGGTGTACATCCTAAAAGCATTTTAGTACTAAGTCTCATCATATACTTAGCTAATATAATTAAAAAAATACTTCCTATTGATATTTAAAGGTCCCTGCCAACCTAAGCTAACAAATTCGAATTATACATGAAATGAAAGCCTAAATTTAATGTTGCACATTTATGTCACATGAAATAGTATTCAATTATATATTCTATATAGGTGATCCACTACAACTAAAAGATATCATTTGAAATTGAGATAAATTATATTGAAAGTCTTATAATATTTTTCAATAAGAAAGAGCACTAGTTCCTACTTTGAGAGTATATAGTGAACAAAAATCAAGCTACAACTGAGTCATTCACACTTGCATACAATTATATATAGCATGAAAAAATTTGAGTAAGAGAGAAACAAAAATCATATAGTCATGTTGTATACATACAAAACATTCTAAGGTATAAATCCACCATCCCCATACTCAATCAAAGATTTAATATAATTTACTGATAGTCTTTGACACCATCATGTTCAGAGATAATTACAAGAATTACTTAATGTTATGGGATGTTATTGATTTAATAGACATATTTTCATTGGAGGATGATATGACATTAGTGTATAGATAGTTTGTAAAGGAATTATTGTCTTACAAATGCCAAATACTACACTTTGCTACTATAAAACTAGAGGTGATGCCCTATATATAGCTCTTGTGGGACTTATTCTTCACTGGCAGAATATCATAAGATGCATTTTTGCATCACTTAAATAATAATATAGTGGTCATATGTATCTTGTGGCTAGATATTAAGAGATATTTGTTGTTTAACATGTACGATGTCTACTTTGATAATAACACACTAGTGAAATTGAACACAAAAACCTCATTGGATAAGGTGTTATCAGCATGGTTCATCCCAGGCCAAACTATCACCTAGAAAATAAAGCCAAAAGGGGATATCCTAATTAATAGGTTCAAGATGGGTATTCACATCAACATGGTGCTCTTATATAGATTATATGGCATGCATAGCATCCACTTTGTTAATTTGGATTGGGTACCATTATTGTATATGTTACTCATAAATGATTTTGCTTACACCCTCAGTGAGATAATAACCCTGTAACTAAGGGAACAAACTATCCATAAAGATAGGCATCCTACACCAACTAAATATTATTTTATGATGTCATATCTATTAGATGTACTCATGGGAAAATGTTAAAAAGACCTTGGTGCATTTGTCTTTGGCTATAGATTGCAAAAATAATATAATTTGTGATTACTATCAGTATATGCATATCTATTTCTATACAAAGTACATAGTGAGAATATTTGAGGATGTTTATCTTCAGATTTGACAAGCTATTCATGGCTTGCCTATGCCTCATATTGGGAATAATATAGTGAATAACCTAGTTGGAAAGGGAGATTTCTTCTTATACCCCCATTTTACTATCATCATGGTATGGGAGAACAAGGTTGACCTCCTATGTCTTCCAAGGTTTGTTCCAAATAAGTTAGCTGAATAAGAGATTACCTTCTAATTAAATAAGAGTGTAGAGGAATATTTGGCATGGAAAAATAAGGCCTTATATTTTGTCCATCTAATCACCATTGGCATAATGACACATATAATTAGAAAACATATCTAAGCTATAGGTGGCAAACTTAGGAGCTATGATTTTTTAATTTTTAATACATAGTCAGATGAGGAGGTATTATAATGGGCACAACTTACTAGATTATAGGAGGATCATTTAAGGATGATCCAAGGTGATCCTTCTATTTCCACTAGGGAATTAGATAGTAGGAGGGCACTTTTTGAGGGATGGCAACATTCAAATTTTTGAAGAGATGGATCGTTAGAGAAACCAAAGGTCCAGGCTACTTCCTCCTAGCAAGGACCCCATCTAAATTAGAAGGTAATAAAAAAAGAACCTAGGATACCCAAGCCTAGCATGACTAGGGGAGCACATGTAGGAGACCCCATCAGTCTCAACTCTAATGAGGAAGGGAATGGAGAGGAGCCTAATACAAGTTCTACCCAAGGTCCAATTGTTACATCTATTAGGGTAGAAACTCCTAGGGAATCATCACCTTTATACTCTCCCACTCAGGTAATTACCCCTTTGGTATATAGAATAGATCATAGGACTCCCACTAGTAGTCCCATAGTATAAGCATTACAAGGCTCATCTACTTAGTCTCCTTAATCAGAATCAGCTAGGGGAGATATGTTGATGATTACAGACATTGAAGATGACTCTAATGTGGAAGTTGAGCTAGAAATAGCTAAGGCTATAAGCCTCTAAGAAGAACTAGTGGATCTCTCTCTTAAAGGTACCCAATCTTTTGATAATATTTATTTATCTTCTCTACATATTTTTTATTAGGGTGTCTCTATGGAAGTCCCTTCATTCATTTCTTCCACCTCAAATACCACTATTTCTCCTTCCATCTCCACTTCCATCCCATTCACCTCACCAATCCCTCCTATTCTTATCGCACCTCCATAGGTAGAGACTTCAAGAAAAAGAAGGTGTCAAAGAAGGTGAAAATGAATTTGGTCACCTCGCATCTCCATGTTTAATCCACCCAAATCACCCTTCCACTACTAACCACCACTTCCATATAAGAGACCACTATGAAAACCACTAGTAGGGGGAGGAAGGCCAAGCTTCAAATAATCACAGTCCATCCACTCCCCAAGTTTGGAGGGGTGGATTTGTCTAAAATCATATGGCCTTCCCTCCTAAGTTTCCTTACCAAGGCCTCTAGGGAGAAAACATAATCCTAATGGGAAACATAAGCATAGGTTATTACTACAATCTCTGATGTATCTCAACATGACATTCATACATGGGTACTGGAATTGAGGAGTAAGGTTTCCCAATTGCCAAACTTTAAGATCATAAAAATATAATCTGTCTCTACATTATTTTACCCCCCACTATCATCATCTAAAGGGTCAAGAAGAGAAAAATAGAAGATGACAAGGGAACCCAAATCATCTTAGATGAGAGATAATAAGTGTTTTCCCTTACTAAAAGGTAGAACAAACAATTGGGGCAACCCTTATATGAAGAAAATTTAGTGGTTTTGGCCTAGGCACATAAGGATACTATAGTCAGCATTCACTAGGGTACATAGTAAGCTCAAAAAGAGCTAGAAGTAGAGGTGTTGGTGATAGAGAAGGATGTGGAACAACTCAAATAAAAGGCCAACATGGTACACATCATGGCTGGAATGAGCCTGAGGTCTACGAGGAAGCCTCAAGATTTCATAACATGTTGGAAGCTATGAATTTTATGAGAGTTGAGATAACCTCTCATGTGATCCAAACTAATCTATTTTATAAATCCTAAAGAGATGATAGTGCAAAATTAAATATGATAGTGGCCTATAAAGGCAGCCCACTCTATAGACATCTCAATTTAATAACTACACTAGAGGCATCCAATGCCTTAAACCTAGTAGTCATTAGGAAAGAAGAGGTAAGAGATTGGTTATAGAATGTTGGGGATTTAGTCCCCAAATACCAAGAAGATAAGGCTCAGGTCTTTCATATTTTTCATGAGCTAAAGTTATCACATGTGAAATACTTCACTAATAAGCTAGTTAGTAGAATTAATTTTGATAAGCTTATCTAGAAGGTAGCCAATGAATTAAAAAAAAGCTTACAAAGTTTATAAATTAAATAAATTGAATTAAAATTGAGCAAGGATTTAAATAAGGTCACTAAGGTGTAGATATTCAAAAATAAATTTTTAACAACCAAGGATGAGCATGCCAAGCTCCTTGGATAGACAAAAATATTCCATTAGCCTTCATTGCTAAATTTGGACATCATATGGAAGTAACATGGAGTATCCCAAAATGTTTATTAAGATAATGAGGTGAGGAAAAGGAAATATTCCATTAGTGTAACTAAAACTTCATCAGCCACATCTACTTCTAATCCCACCAAAGTAGATGTGGCACTTAAAACAAGAAAACCTTGATAGGATAAATCTCATGCATATACAATTTTGTAGTGGTCTATGTATTTAGTAATGTGACTAGATAATTATAACAAATTGATTTCTTATTTTGTGTACATGTACACATTACATGACTTTGAAAAGTTAATATATTTATTTTTAGCTCCTAGATAGTTTTAGAACTACACATTCAAACTAAGAATTGTAACCACTTGCATGAATATGGAGGATGAGGTGCCCCATTCCCAAAGGCTATATAATTATAACCCCACTTAGTGAGAAAAGGGTAAGAGAATTTTTAAATATAGAGAAATGAGCAATTTTGGAACATTAACAAAGTGTCTTATGTATTTTTTTCCAATTTCATGTAATTGATTGTTATTTTTATGGTTGTGTGATTCAATAAATATTTAGTGTGATATAGATATGAGTAGCTTATTAATTTATTGATTGATAAGTTGATATTAAAATGTGAAATAACTATTAAAAGATAATTAAATATATCAATAAAGTGAGTCAAGTTATTTGAATCATATTTTTGAATGTGTATTTATGCTTTCTTTGGTGTAATTGTTTTGTGTGTGTAATAGCTACCTCAGAGAATTCACTTTCTCGAGCCATAACTTCCCTAAAAGGAAAAAACTTTGTTTGAGCCATGTGAACTTCCTACATCTTTGTTCCCTTAGACTTCTTATCTATGTTTAACTACCTGTGTGTTATTACTACTACCAAGAGACATTGGTTTGAGAAAGCATGCATTTTTAGGAACAAATTAGGGGAATAATTCCCATGGATAAAAAAGTCTTATTTTTTACCCTAGCTTACCTTTATTTTTTGAATATGTTATTGAGATATATCCACTCTATATTAGAAGCCAACCACCCATCCAACTCACATACAAACTCACTTTATTAGAAAGCCACACTTCCATCTAAAAAAAACCTTGTTAACAAATTGCATACCCTACATATTATTCCATCGATAGGTTGTCAAAGACCGTCTACCTAAACCTCATGCCCTGGAGTATATTTTACCTCCATTGAGATCCTAAAATGTTAGAGGCTACCTCATTAAGATTATGATGTGCATAAAACCTACATCAATAGTTTCACTAGTGCTAGGATGGCTAAATTTCTTCCCAATAATAGAGGTTAATCCTTGCATAGAGTTACACTAGAGTCACCCAAGAGAGTGACCAGATCTAATTCTTAGGCTAGCTTATTAGTATATCCCTTGGCAAGCCATAAGAGACCTAGAGCTATGCTAATAGCTCTATTTTAGAATAATACATCTCCACTAGGGCACCCTTTACCCATAAAGAACCCTTTACCTATTAATCAACCAATGTATTAGTAACAACCTTGGTTAACTAGATCTGCCATTTCCATCCTAGGGGATATGCATGATTTACCTAAAAACCTCCAAAACCTTTTCTCCTTTAAGACCAAGGACTGTAGAAAAGAATATCAAGTTTGTCAAAGATGTTTTAAGGTTAATGAATGTATTTGATGAGGATGTTACATGTTTTTTATTCCATTTTAATTTAATGGATGTTGTTTATGGTTAGTATTTGAAACTAACATAAAACTCCATCACCATTTGAAAGGATTGTCAAATGGATTTTCTTTCATAGTTTCGATAGGTTAACAATTTTGGATTGGTATATCAACACTTCACTAGTATGAAGAGGGAACCTAATAATCCCATCCATGATTTCAATGAAATGTGGTAGAATATGTACAATTGGGTGACCCCAAGTTATAAACTAGAGGTGGAATTCACACTAGAGATGTACAAAAACACCTTAGATCCCATTACTATTATGTTCCTAAGAAGAACACATGATAACAATAATTTGGAATTATCATTAAAATAATCCATTAGAATTGATAGACACCTCAACTTGCAGACACCTAGGGCACCTAAAATTAGCAATGGACTCTCAATGCTCAGTTCGATATGACATGTTAGGCAGTATATTTTATCATACAATTAGAATAAATTATTTACACTTCCTCCATTAACACAAATGATGTAGATAAATTTTGGATATTTTAATAATCATGTGATAGGAAATAGTTACCAATAGAACTATCATGTAACAACACTTCTTATAGATATTTTATAATGTGCAGATTCCATAAAAGATGAATTGGATACTATTTAAAAGCTAGTTTAGAAATTGAGTAACAATTTTTTAAATATGCAACAAAAGATGGGAAATGTCAATACTATGATGGGAAACTAAAACACATGGTTTCAAAAGATATAATAGGCCATTTAATAGGCCTAAAAATAATATGTATCAACCTGGAAAACTCCCAAAAATCAACATCATTGAAATAGCTCTCCCTAATTGGTACAGGATATATAATACACCCCAACATAGAGAGCTTGATTGCATTGAGTTTTGTATAGCATTCAAGATCTTTCATAGGGAAGTAACTAGGTAGGATCAGATGAATAATTTATGAAAATCTCATTGGGACCTGGGATCTTCTATCACAACCATGTTCATTAAGACTCATGAATTTACCTTTCTAAGAGAAGATGACAATGAACCAAAGATAATACAGATGAATTTCATGCTTTCCATTAGTTTTAGAGAGGTGTGCAAAAATCAAATAACAATCACTCACTTACCACCTTGATTCCTCCAAATACCATAGTAATTCCTCCAAATCCCAAAGTGGACAACAATCTACCCCCTCTAAAAGGGAATGATCAACTATCAAACAAATAAAAATTAAATAAATGAGGATATAATATTATAGAAGACATGAATAAGATTAAATAAAATATAAATCTTCATGAATTATACTAGATCACCAAGAAAAAAGAATTTTTATGTAAATCCATTACCGAAAAGGCCCCTATGGAGAAAACTAGAGTGGCTATAGATAAATCAAAGGTTGTTGATGTCAATGCAATTTAGAAGAGTAATACTGAGGTACCACCATTCCTACTAACCATCAAAGAATTTACTAAGAATATTCATAGCTATTTGGTTAATTATGGAGCATTTACAACTATTATGCTTACTTTTACATGTAAAAATATTAGTCTTACTCCTAGCCATTAAAATAGATCAATCTCTGAGCTAGATAAAATAATAGTACCATTAGTGGGAGAATTGAATGACATACACATTCAAATAGATTTAGAACTAAGAGTCCAAATGACTATCAATATCTTGGTAGTAGACATACCAAAGAGTTAAATATTATTTCTAAGTAGAGACTGGTCCAAAACACTTAATGGGTATCTTTTCTTGGACTTCTCACACATCTGGCTACCTAGAGAGGAGTTACAAATTAGATCAAAATTGATAAAGAGCCAAGAATGAAATATCCCATCATAGAATACAACATATATAATGAATATGTTAGGTATGATTCTCCCTCGTTGGGCATTTATACTTTCACCACTCATAATTCACTATAAAACCTAGAACCTAAAGGTTCAAATTAGCTATGGACAATGCATTTTGATGGAGCCAAGTCCAAGTAAGGATCAGGTGTGGGAATTGAGCTAATTGATCCTCAAGGTAATAATTTCTTGGCTACCTATAGATTATAGTTTCCATGTATGAATAATAGGGCTGAGTATTAGGCTCTAATATTAGGACTATAGTTTGCACTGAAGAATAATGTAAAATACATAAAAGTATTTAGGGACTCAGAGCTAGTAGTTCACCAAATAAGAAATAAATACTAGTATAAATTATATTATTTGAAGAGGTATAAACATAAATCATGATATTTAATTTGAGGCTTTTAAGCTTTCAACATAGTAGCACTCTCGAGAGAATAAAATCAAGCCACCAATTCAATAGCTACAAATAATGTCAATCTCAAGCCATTATAGGAATTTAAGGTAAAATGATTTTACATTAAATTAGTTCTTTATCCCTCCATTCTAGATAATGTATAAATTTTTTAAGTCTTCAATGATGATCAGTAGATTGTCTAGTTCTTAACTAATTCAAGGGATTTCAAATCCCAAATCATTAATGACAAGGATGTTAACCATTTTTGTCAAGAAGAAATAGATAAAGAGGGAATTCTCCAACTTAAATAAAACCAAATTCTAATTGGTTTAGTCTCCTTGGAAAGATTATTCAACTTAGATCCTTAGGTATAATAAATTAGATAGCCTAAGGTTGATGAATCATAATTCAAGAGGGAAAATTTGGGAGATGACCATAACCCACATTATGTGAATATTGGCCTCAGTTACATCATGGAGGAAAGACAACAAGGCAAGTATTTGATTATTCAATATAAGGACATTATCACTTGGATGTATGAAGACATTAAGGTATATGACCCATAGGTCATCACTCACATGATTCCTTTAAAGCAAGACCATAAACTATTCGTAAAAAGGTAAAGTCTAGTGAATCATATTATAGAGCCTCTTATTTAGAAAGAATTGTAGAAGTTATTAAGTACTAAAATCATCTTTCTAATATGACATTCTACATGGGTGGCCAATTTGGTTCTAATTAGAATAAAGAATGGTGAGATCAGATTATGTTTAGACTTAATAAATATGAATAAGGATTCTAAAAAGGATAATTATCCTCTACCTTCTCTATATGAGGTAATATAGATAGTTATTGGTTTTGAGATGATGTCATTTTTGGATGAATTTTTAGGCTACAAATAAGTACTAGTGTAGCTTGAGGATAGAATGAAGACAAATTTTACTATGAAATAGGGTATTTATGCATATAAGAGGATGTCATTTGGCCTGAGTAATGTAGGAGCTACCTTCCAACACACCATGGATCATAATTTTGGGGGACTAATAGGAAAATGCGTAAATATTTATATGGATGACCTCACAGTGTTCTCAAAAAATAGAGAGGATCACATAACTCACTTATAGTCCATATTTGAAAGGTGCAGGAAGTTTGATATTTATTTAAATCTAAAGAAGAGTATATTTAGAGTCTCTAAGGGGAAACTCTTAAGACATGTTATCATAAAATATGAGATCACCATTGATCCAAAAATAATCAAGGTTATCTCAAAGATTCAGTAGCCAAATATCAAGAAGGAACTTAAGTCATTTTTTGGAAAAATCAAATTCATAAGGAAGTTTATCTTGGGGTTCTTAGAAATTATTAAGCCTCTAAATGATATTCTCAAGAATAATGCTAAAATTTAATGTATGGTTGAAGCTAAAAAGCCCTTCCAAGATATAAAATATGCCATATCTCAAGCTCTATTATTGATTAGTCCAAACTTCACAAAGGATTTTTATATGTATTTATTCACCTTAGAACACACCATCGCTATTGTTGTCACATAGAAGAAGGATGAAATTGAGCATCTAATTTCCTTAATGACTATAAATTTAAAGGATTTAGAGCTCAAGTATTTAATGATTGAAAAGCATATTTTCATTGTGGTCAAAGCAGTGAAGAAATTTTGACATAATATATTGAGGAACAAAACCATTGCCATTGTACCTGATCCTGATATCAAGCTCACCCTATCATAGAATGAGCTAGGAGAATGTCAAGGTAAATGGAAGGATAATCTCCAAGAGTTTGGCATAGAGATTAGGCCTATAAATATCATCAGAAGACAAGTCATTTTTTAGATCATGACTAAGATGGAACCCTAAATCACCATTGAAGAGGTATGTACAACACAAGTTTCAAAATGGGAATGGTATACTGATATAATCTAGTATTTACTTATAGTAACCTACCCCCCAAAGTTTATTATGGAAATAAGGAGAGCCTTGAGGCTTAGAGCTATTCATTTCATGATGAATAAAGGATTCATCTATAAAAGGAACTATGAAAGAATTTATCTCAGATGTGTGTCTACACAAGAGGCTAGGGAAATTTTAGAAAAATTGCATCAAAATATAGGTAGTGGTCTATTGGGAATACCACAACCCATAAAATTTTGAGGTTGGGATACTATTGGCCAACTATTTTTAAGGATGCTCACATGCACATCAGAAATTGCCATGAATGTCAAGTGTTAGCCAAGATAGACGTACACATGGTAATGCCTCTATAGCCAATCATCTAAGGAAATACCTTTGCATAATGGAGTTTGTATTTTATTGGTATAATTAATCCAAATTTCTTATTGGGCCATAGATTTGTGCTTATAGGTAGATATTATTGCACTAGATGGATAGAAGCAGTTTCCATAGAGAATAATAGAGTACAAGATGCAATTCACTTTTTGGAAGAGCACATCATGACTATATTTGGCATTTCTATCTCTTTGGTATGTGCCAGTGGACTATAATTTATATCAGTAGAATTCTTCAGTGGGCACATGGTAATCAAATTATAATTAGGTTGACTTCTAACCAATACCCTTAGGGAAATAGATTAGCCAAGTAAATGAATAAAAAATTAATTTAGGAAATAAAGAAGTTAATATGGGAGAAGCCTATATACTAACAAAATATACTAAAGAATTATCTTTGGGTAGATCAGATGAGATAAAAACAAGTCCTAAAAGCTTCACCTTATCTATTGGTGTATGGATGCAGACTAGTTTTTTCCATCACATTAAAGCTACCTACTTATTATTTTATATAAGATTACATTGAACCAAATGAAAAAGTATAATAAATATTATTGGATATAATATAAATTGAGTATTCAAGGACTTAAGATTTACAGGCATTCAAGAAACACCAGGATGTAGTTAAAAGGTAGTTTGATAAAAGAGTAAAAGTCAAAGTATTCAAAATTTTAGATCTGATGTTACTATGGGATAAAACCCATGAAAATAAAGGAAACCATGAATATTTTTCTCCATTATGGATCAAAACATATCATATTTAAAATATCATGGGTAATAATGCATTTCATCTAAAATACCTTTAGGGTAATGAACTTATATATCCAATTAATGGACAGTTCCTGAAGCATTACTTTAGAGTTGTTCCCTCTATAGATATTAATGATTGAGAGTATTAAAATACGTTTATACATAGGATTATATTAAATTTACATTCTTTTTGATTAGATTTCCATGTTTTATATAATAAATTTTTAATGATTTTTAGTTTAAAAATCTTGCTTTTTAGTACTTTGGTTTTCTTAGGTTAGATTTTAGTGATTTCTATAGTAATTTCTTGATTTATAGATTAGTCATATTTTTTTTATTCTTTGGAATTAAAAGTTGTTTTTTCTCTATTTATTTCCAAAATGAAAATCCAAAATAACTGAGCTTATGACTTCTATAAAGGGGGAAATTAAAATATTAACACTTTGGGACTAGTTTACAGATTAGGTGTATTTATATGTTTTTGAGTCTTTAGGATGAAGGAAGGTAATCATGGATTATTTTGAATGGTTTCATAATTTCATACTTTTACTTGTCATGTGGAATTTTCCATTAGATTACTTTATACAAATTTAGAAAATTTTATTGTTTTATTGGATCAAATGTGCTTATCACATTAAAATACCTGTTAGAAGTAATAATTGTTAGTATAGGTGTAACTAGAAAGGATGTTCTAGTAATGATTTGTTTTATAATTATACCAGATCACCGGGGTTCCATCTCTTCTTTTTTCCATTAAAGAGTAAAATAATAACCAAAATAAAAATAAAAGAAGAAATAACTAATGAGTTTAAAAGAAAACAATAAAATCTAAAGAAAATCAAAAGGCTCATGTGATGAAATAAGGTCAATGTACCAAGTGTCATGATTAAAATAAAATAATGGAATGATAAGAGAAGGATCCCAAGGTATCTCTATCAAGGATATAGATGCCTACTTGGTAGAAGAGCAATGCCTAAGCTTACCTTTATTTTTTTTTTATTTAATAGATACTAGAATGAAACTTACAACCCCATCAAATTCTTTAAAAATCTCACCATTGTAAGGGTTAGATAAACTACACATTTAACACACACAGATCCATGAAAACTTGAAGGCAAGTATGTTGTGTGAATATGCTTAGGATTATCTTTCATATTTTTAATTTATATATTCTTCTATGGCACACTTCATGATTGATTTAGGAATGTAACTAGAGTTTTGGGTTTTTCAATACTCAGGAGTATTCCCCGTATAAGTCACCATTTGTTGTACCCAAGACCCCCCCCCCCTTTTTACATAAAGAAATGGGGACCCACCTCCTTTTTTAAATATGATCTTAATGAGGAATCATTTTCACATGTTTATGCTAAATTTGGGAAATCTAGGGTATCTCATTATTTTAGCAGGATGATATCATCATTATGTTTACAGGACTAGCTTGTGTATTGTAGATTAATTCTTTAGGTTTATAGTCTCTGGGTTAATTATTTCAACCTTCATGAAAAATTATTTTTTCAGATGTTATGTTTCAAGAAATTTGTGATCCTATTTTCTTTCAGGCTTATTGTTCAAGAAGCCTTATTTTATCAAATAATTTATTATAGACTTTTTGTCTAAAATAATTCTCTCAAAATAATTTAGCCTATGAACTTTTTACCTTAAAGAATTCAAGACCACATACACTTTCCATGAAACAAATTTCATAATGGATTACCCCTTTGGCCCTATCCAAAGTTATCATTTGTAACTTTCAAAAATAACCCTTAATCATATGAGAGTACCCTTTAAGAATTTTAAAACTACCCTTTAGTCTTTGCAAAGTAGACCCTTCAGGAAAACTCTTACCCCAAATTATACCCTTTGAATTATGTCTACCTACCCTTAAAAATAACCCTTTTTCCTTCCTCAAATTGGCCATTTAACCCTTTTTTGACCACTTATTTTGGGTCACATAGCCTTCAAGTTTTGTGTTTCCTACCCTTTAGAACTTTTTCTGAACCCCTTTACCCTACAAGGATTATCCTTCAAGATATTTATTTTGAAAATTTTCCTAAAATAAGTTCCATTTATCCTTTGTGGATGAACCTTTTTTCCATGGACATGGCCTTCAAGACCTTTGTTCTGCACCTTTGCCCTAGCGTATTTCCTTTAGACTTTTTATTTTAGACATTTTGTCTGATGTAAAAGGCATAAAAAAAATCCCCCAAGGGAACATGCCCTTTAGAATTTCTAAACTGACCCTTCAAATATTTTGAAAGTGATCTTTCTTCCTTTTTGAAGTGGCCACTTACCTTTTAGGATTTCATCTTAGACCTTTTTCCCTTTGAGACTTACCCTTCAATTCTTTTGTCTCAAACCTTTTTTTCTTTATCTAATTCCCTTAGACATGTTGTTCAAGAGAATTATGCCCTTTAAAACTTAAAAAAATGACCCTTAACCATATGAGAGTACCCTTTGGGAATTTTAGAAGTTCCCTTTGGCCTTTGCAAAGTAAACCCTTTGGGAATTTTGTCAAGGATAAAATGTCATATGAAGTAGACCCTTCAGACCAAAATTAACCTTTGGGGAAACTAAAAGTTCCCTCTAGACCTTTAAAGTAGCCCTCTAAAAGAACTACTTGGAGAGATTTTTGTAGACACTTTCTCTAAAACTAATTTCCTGAAAGAATTCATCTAGAAACATAAGCCCAAAAGCATTTTTTTGGTGTACATCTTAAAATCATTTTAGTACTAAGTCTCATCATATACATAGCTGATATAACAATAAAAATACTTCCTATTGATAGTTTAAAGGTCCTCACCAACCTAAGCTAACAAATATGAATTATACATGAAATGAAATATTAAAGTGAACATTTCACATTTATGTTGTACAAACTAGTATTCAATGTTGGATTATATATAGGTGATCTAATATGATTAGAAGCTATCTTTTGAATTTGAGCTAACCTATATTCAAAGTCTTCTACTATTGTGTAGCAAGAAATATCCCTAGTTTCTACTTAGAGAGTATATAATGAATAATAATCAAGCTAGATCCGAGTCATTCACTTTGGCATACAGGTATATATAACATCCAACACATTAAGTAAGAGAGAAACACAAAATATACAACTATGGCATCTATATACAAAACATTCTTAGGTACCAATCTACCATCCCCATACTTGATCAAAGTCTCAACAAAATTTATTGATATAGTCTTTAATGCCACTATGTTTGGAGATAAGTACATGAATTACTTAGCATTGTATGATGTTATTGATTTAGTGGAGATATTTTCATTGGAGGATGATATGACATAGGCAGACTAATTATTTATAAAGGAATTATTGGCTTACAAACACCAAATATTGTACTTTATTATTGTAAAACTAGAGGTGATGCCCTGTATAGACCTCTTGCGGGACTTATTATTCATCAGTGGAATATCATAGGATGAATTTTTACATCACTAAAAAAATAATATAGTGGTCACGTACATCTGAAAGGTGGATCTTTAGATATATTTATCATTGAACATCCATGGCATCTAATTCAATAAACACAAACTAGTGTAACATATACACCTCGTTGGAGAAGGTGTTATCATTGTAGTTCCTCCCAGACCAAACTATCACCTAGAAAATAAGGAATCCAAAAGGGGCTATCCCAATTGATAGGTTCAATAATGGTATCTATATCAACATGGTGCTCCTCAATAAATTATATAGTATGCCTAGCATTCACTTTGTTAATTTGGATTAGGTACCATTATTGTATATGTTACTCACACATGAAACTACTTACACCCTCAATGAGATCATGAGGCTATAGATAGGCATATTACACCCACTAGAGATTTTTTCATGATGTTATATCTATTAGATGTAGTCATGGGAACATAATACAGAGACCTTGGCACAATGTGGTATCTAACCACAAACTATGAAAAGAACATAATTTTTTATTAATATCAATTTATGCATATATATTTATATACAAGGCACATGGTGATAATCTTTAAGGATGTTTATCCTTAGATTTGAAAAGCTATTCATGACTCACCTATGCCTTAGATTGGGCTTAATATAGTGAAGATTGTGGCTAGAAAATGATATTTATTCTTCTACCCTAATTTTACTATCATCATGGTATGAGGGAATAAGGTTGACCTCCTATATCTACCAAGGTTTGTTCTAGATAAGTTAGCTGAATAAGATATTACCTTCCAATTATGGAAGTGTAGAGGAATATTTTGAAAGTCAAAATAAGGCCTTATATTTAATCCATCTAATCACCATTAGTAGAATGACATATAAAATTATAAAACATCTTGGAGATGTAGGTGGAAAATTTAGGATCTATCCTTTCCCTCAACTTCCACATAGGGACTAGGATCCCCATGGGCAGATCTAAAAACATATCCATGGTTTTAACATTATATATAGTTATCAACCTTATGAATATAATTTTGTATTTTTTAATGCTTAGTAAAATGAGGAGGTATTATAATGAGCATAACTTGTCAGATTATAAGAGGATCACTTGAGGATAATCCAAGGTGAGCCTTCTATTTCCACCAGGGAATTAGATAGTAGGAGGGCACTTTTTAAGGGATGATAGCATTCAAATTTTTAGAGAGGTGGATCCTTAGATCAAATAAAGGACTAGAATACCTCATCCTAATAAGGACCCCCTATAAAGTGGAAGGTAGTAAAGGAAGATCTTGGGCTACTTGACCCCAACACGACTAGGGGAGTGTAGATAGGAGTGTTTCTTACTATTTATAACTTTCAATAAAAAAGAGAAAAATAATAGATGAGGGATGTGTACTTAGTTAAAAATTTCACTCATTGGTGATCGAATGAAGTGAGATCTCCTTTTTGGTGAGGAAGGAATACCTTCAATAAGACCACACTAAACCAACTTATTTGTTAGATGATTATGAAGGGTGGACTGCCTAGAAACATGTTAGATCTAATAAGATAAAGCTCCCTTACATAGCTATCAATCCACTCCCCTAATGATAAAAATATTATAATAATAGAAATGAAAGATGATAAAATGATAAGAACATAAATTATTATGCAATAAAATAAACAATATACCTATTCAGTTGAAAATGTAGCAAAGTAGGTTAATACTAAGTGCAAGTATACCAAGGTTAGGTTCAGAGCATCTAAGTAGGGTCTTTAGATAGTTTATAATCCAAAATAAGGTTTAGTGGGGTGTGAAGACATATAAAATAATAAACTATTATTTTACCTGATAGGTAACTATCAATGGTTAGGATAACTGGCATGGTTGTCTTCACCATTGATAATTAGATAACTAATGATAGTTACTATAACTATCGATGATTATAGTGACTAGTTATAGTTACCTATATAGGTTAGGTAAGATGTTGAAATGGAGTTGAGGGAATATGGATAATGATCAGGGAGTGAAATATGGGTTTTGAAGGTAAGGAATGATGGGTAGGTGAACTAATTAAAGTAGGAAAACCTGAAGAAGAAAGAAAACACTAGAAAAAAGAACGATACCTGTGTGATGCCAAGTAGGTGATAGTTGAAACCTGAAATAATTTGGGTATCATAACAATATTTTAGTCTTAAAAGTATATGTGAATAGATTTTTGAGGTATTGGATGCCTATATAAATAAAAAAAGAGGCTAGATACACATTTTTGGATCTTCATCTTCTCCAAGAGCCTTACATTTATAGCACAAAACTGCTAAGTAAGGAGACAAAAAGTTTCTAAGTTGGATCAAGATAGAGATTCATATTTTAAGGGAAGGGAATATATAAGGTGTGTATGGGAAAGTTTCCATTTTTCCCATGCATTCCTAACTTACAGCTTGATGTTTTTGTGTTATAGGTTTGAGATCCTAACCATTGATAATCAACCCCTAAGTATAAAAAGGTTTAAAATGGGTCTACGCTGATGTTTTAAAATGTTTATTAAAGGATTCCTAAGTGCACTAAGTTATTTTAGAGGTAGATTTAACTATTTAAATAGCTAACTAAGTTTAAAGATAGGTCTAAGGTGGATGTGACATCAAAAACTAGTCAGGGGGATGTTTTTAAGTGTCTACATTTTCCCCCTTTTTGTTATACAAATTTAGGTCAATTAAGCCATAGAATAAAAGTTAAGTGTTTATCGGCCAAAGTTTGGTTTCCCAAAGTATAGGAGGAGGGTATTCCCCCTCAAACTAGGATTTGATGAGGTAACACCAAAATCAAGTCATGGTTTGATAAAAGGTAAAATAGAGGTCATGAGGTGGGTGATGAAAAAGGTGTTGGCATTTGAAACACCAACACACATAAAATGTGACTAAATGTGAGATTCAAAATCATGCAAAGACTAAATTTACCAATGTTGATAATAATAAGTTTGGGTTATAAGCTAAGGGATAAGGCAACTGGTCCCCAGCATTGGTCGTAGCTAATTGGGTCACACATTTCAAGTCTCCTAGAAAAGATTGATGTTTTGCCTAGGTATCCAAGGTAGGAATTACTCTCAAGAAAAACACAAATGGTTGGGTCATACACAAGATGGTGCATAATAAAAAAGTTCAACGTGAAAAAATTGTTGAAGGTAGTTATCATGACCAAAGCAAGGACATGACAAATCATGTGAATAGGTTGGTTTTAAAAATTACCAATGTTAAAGTGGAAGTAGACAAATGCAATGGGTGGTTGGTTACGTAGGGTGTGGCTAACCTAAATCTTGATGCACTAGGAAAGAGGACATTGCCTACATAGTTCCATGGATATTGGATCCAACATGTAATTTAGGGCTAATGTAGTTCTTGTTGGTTGGACGAGAGAGTGACTCCTGAATTGGTTAATGTGTGGCAAGAAATGGGTTACCCCATTTAGATGTGTTATAAGGTTTAGTTTAGGTAGGAAAGGATGAGAAAGGTGGAGTGAATAAAGGAGAACCCTAACCATTGATGGTTAGGTCTAACCATTGATGGTTAATCAATTGTCGATAGTTTAGGCAATTGATAATGGTTGGGTGAAAAAACCTAAAACCTTGATAAAAAGGCAAATAGTCAAACACTTGTCCTCATTTACAAATTTGGCAATTTGTGGTTTTTTCATATCTGAGCATTGTGTATGAAAGTGTGTGTGACTGTTGAAAGGTGCATTGAGGTGTTGAAATGAGATTTGTGCTTGTGAGTGATTAAGTGGGATCAAAATGGATGATGGAGAAGCTCTAGTCAGATGGCTTGGCATGGATTGAGATGTCACCACCAATCATGAAACAAGGTATGTTCTATTTTTAAATTGATACAGATGATAAATTTTGAGAATAAGATAGATAAAAATGGATGTGAATGTATGTTAGTGGTATATTGTGTTGGTAGAATATACCCTCTAGGGTTTTGAGGGTGTGTGATAGTGTAGGAGATTGTGGGAGAATATGAGAGTTGCAAGGGGTATAGAGGGGTGTAGAGGGAATTCAAATATGGTGGGAAGGGATTTTTAGGGTGTTGTTGGGGAGGTTTGGGGATTGAGCCTCACCATTGATGGTCACTTAATAGTGACCATCGATGGTTAACCTAATTGGTGACAATCAACCCTAGGGGTAAAAAATAACCTAAAGAGACCATTGACAATTGGGAGATCTATCAACAATGAAGGAAGAAGGATTTACTGGGTGAGAATGGGAAGAATGGTTAGGGGTGGTTATTGAATATGTTAATGATATTAAAATATAATTATGTTGGATTTTCAAATGGCTATTGAATGTTGGTTTTATAACAGTTGATTCTATAGTTTTTGTTGTAATGTTTTTAAATAGTAACATTTAGTAATATTTATTTATGCTTAGGGAAGTTAATGAATTATAGATTATTAATATTTTATATTGATGATAGGTTAAGATGTGAATAAATAACATCTTGAAGAAGGGGTGAGGTTACATAAGGTAATAAGATAGAGATGATAGGTATTTATTTTAGATATAAGGGGAGCATAGGATGATTACAGAGGTAATACATGATTAAGGGATGAAATGTTTGTGTGGTATGTAGATGAGATAAAATAAGAAGGTTGTTTAAGAGGAGTGTGAATATTTGCATATATAGTTGATGATTGGTTGGAAATAAGAGGTAGGTAGGTGTTTAAATATCTAGTTAGGAAGAGATGATGAGGGACTAGGATTGAATAGGTGATGTGTGTTTAAGGGTTCAAATTATTTTTTGTAGTTTAGGAAAGATGGGATATTATGACTAGGTATACTAGTGACTAATAGTCATCATGTGAATAGGGAAAGGTTGTCACACAATGCATGGTATCATTATGTTACAGGCATGAGAGAAGATCCAATTGCATGATCGAGTACTAAAGATCTTTTTAAAGGTGAAAGATGCTATGTTGGTAGAGGATTGGGGACACATGGAGGCATTTGGTTTCAGAGTGATGCACCACTACCAACATTTTCCTAGAGATGTTGTGATGATACTCATCCTCATTAAGAGATGGGACTTCATGACTAACACATTCTAGCTATTGATGGGGAAGATTAACATATTATTAGAGGATGTGCATCAAATCATGTGCTTAACTATTTATGGAGACCCATCTACCACATAGAGAGTGAGGAGATTAGTGAATGCATGGAGTAGTTGTATAGGGATGATAGAGTAGATTCATAGTTTCAGGTAGGTAGATTTAACATTATTCTATTATACCAATGGGAGCTGGGAGAGAGGCACCTATTGATAGTGATGTAGTTGGTGGTGACCTATTATGTTGTATTATATTTAGATAGAGGGAGGCTTCCTTATGCTTTAATAAGGGTACTTGTGGAGTTGGTACATGGGAGGATGATATTTAGATGGGCCTAGGTGTTATTAGTTCATATTTATAGAGAGTTATGGGGATTTAAAGCATATTAATGTTATAGGATCAACATGGGATTTATAATCCATTATTGGGAATATAATCATATACATGTACTAAGACCATTAAGCCTATCTTTAGATGGTTACATACCAATAGACTATAGAGTCAAGTTTTACCAATGGAGGAGGGATAGGGTGATGATAGGGGCTAGTGGTGGTGCGAGGAGTATTGATTAGTTTTGAGATGCCCTAGAGGGTTTGACACCTAGAGATATAGTTTGGAGGCCACACATGACTTGGCCTAGGTGGGTTGGGTATAGATGCCATACATACTCACTATAAAGCTAGAGATGGGTATATGGTAGATGGGATGGTGAGATGGAGTGCATCCCATTTGAGAGAGTGTGGAGATAGTTTGGACTCATACAGGGTATTCTTCCTAATTTTACATAGTATAAAAGGGATGACATATAATTTTTACTATTGGAGTTGTAGCTATATGAGGAAGAATTAATTTATGAGGAACTTCTTGATAGAGTGAGAGATGATGTGGGCATCATAGCTAATTATCCTACATGGTTTCAAGGTATATACATGGAAACCAATTTTGTTCAGGGCAATGGGGGTCAGAGACCTATGGATATTGATCATGTATAAGGGCTTGTATAGGGTGATCCACAAGAATCTATGGCATTGGCTACAAACTAGACCTAGGTTACAATATTATAGGGGTAGGTGGCCATGTTGTAGGGCCAAGTTATAGCACTATAGGGATAAGTGGGGGTTATGATAATAGAGAGGGACTACAAAAAATCCTAGGTCATTACTTTATAGGGATAGGTAGCTAGTCTATAGGGCCATATAAGCACATTATAGGGGCAGATTGGTGTGGGTGTGATAATAATAGTAGTGGCAGAGATAGTAGATTCAATGCCATGGGAATGTTATTTAGCCATTATATAAGAGCTTCGTTATTACAAGGTGATGGTATTTGATCAGTTTCCCCATGGTATGATATTTATTGAGTATATAGATATCATAGGTGGTGGGGTCAGGCTTGGTACCCCAAGTCAGTGGGTGGTGATAGTGGGTTAGACAGGTGTCATAGGGTGACCACCATAAGTTATAAGTATAGATGGGGCTAGTGGTAGTGGTACTTCAGGTGAAGGTCCATGATGAGATTATATATATATATATATATATATATATATATATATATATACATATATATACATATATATATATATATATATATATAACCTTAGAAAGATCTAAGACACATCAACATCAATCTTAGTCACCACAACATAAGCATAACTCATAAAACATAAAAAAACTATAAAACATCTAAATCATCTCATATAAGTCATTTGGATTATATACATCAATATGTGTTAATACATGTATATATCTATCACTCATATACATCTCACATCGATGGCTTCAAGGCCAATATAAAACACACACACACACATAGATATATATATATATATATATATATATATATATATATATATATATATATATATATATATATATCTGTGTGTGTGTGTGTTTTATATTGGCCTTGAAGCCATCGATGTGAGATGTATATGAGTGATAGATATATACATGTATTAACACATATTGATGTATATAATCCAAATGACTTATATGAGATGATTCAGATGTTTTATGTTTTTTTTTATGTGTTATGAGATGTATGCTTATGTTGTGGTGACTAGGATTGATGTTGATGTGTCTTAGATGTTTCTAAGGTTTTTCTAATTAGGATTGATGTTGTAGATGAGGATTGATTATGATTATGGTGATTATTTAGATTTTTGTTATTAATATATGCAAGTGATGATATATGGTTTGATGAGGATGTGATTTGTATTATATGGATAGATTATAATGTGTGGTTAATGCTTATGATGTACATGCTTTGATATTTGAATAATGTGTGAATGTGATGTAACTTGTGGAAGAAATGGTTGGTATGATGTTTTTATTTTGATTCCCTGGTTCATAAACACATCATTATGGATCATGTTCTATTTTAATATTGTTGTGGTAAGTATAGGTAGGATTTAACATTTTAATGAAAATACATAACACAAGTGTAGGTAATGAACTAAATAAGAGAAAAAGAATGATGAGAGACAACATCATCATGAACTAATATAATAAAAAATAAGAAAAAAGGTGTGTGTGGATTATTGTCTTTAGACCCTGTTAAACCTAAGGTGGATTGATCTTAATGAAAAAAACCTTTCATATGCTTTGCAATAGCGTTATTTTATTGAAAACGTGTCATCATAAATGTAGGATGCCAAGTGAGCTCATAGTATTTTGATTTATATAGGGTATATAGGAAAAGGGGCTGATAGGTAAATGGAGGGAAAAGGGATGATGTACAAATCTAATGTGGATTTACTTACCATTTTAATAGGTGAACTAAGAGCCCAAACAGATAAGTCCATGTATTTATAATGTGTAGACTGATCAATACAGGAAGTCTACAAATATACTTTTGTATGAGAGGGCTGATTGTGGCCCTTTTATGGGATAAATTTATTGCAACGGGGGTGTTTATTACTTTATTTTATGAAAAGAGTGAAGCTGATCAATGAGGGAAGATTTGATTACTTTTATTAATCTAATTGTGGCTTATATGAATAGATTATTTTTGACATTTTGGCTTAGCCATCCTTCAAGGGAGTGGTCTAAGTATGAATAAGTGTTTGATAGTTATCCTTCAATGGATTAGTCTATCTATTTTAACATTATTTAGTAGCCATCCTTTGAGAGAATAGTCTATATTTAATAAAATAGACCCAAATAATATTTTATATCCCATGTAGAATATTTTAATTTTGGTTTAGACATAGATCCATCTATCCAAGCTTAGAGGTTGGCATTATAGGGGTAATATTTTTACCACAAAAGGTGGTTGTGAGGTAATGGAAAGTGGTTTGGCAGAATCAAGTGACCATGGGATTTCATTTGGTTATAGATGAAAAGTATCCATGAGAATCATGTCATGGGTAGAGCTATGGTACCCATGTTTAAGATTAGGCCAAAAATTATGATGGAGAATCACATAATTCTATTGTAATCATAGGTCACCAAGAGGAGTAGGGTAATAGTGTAATGGGGGGAAAATTTTATAAATGAAGGGATGAGCTTAAGTTAGACAAAAAGGTTTATCATATCTTCTTTAATCATATAAAGGGTGCATATACAAAGCATTGAGAGGCTCAGGTTCTAGTTTGCCTTCAAGGGAAGATAAATGATAAGCTCTTGATCCATACTTATGGGTAATGATATATGGTCCAAGTTAATTGAAAGAAAACATTTCAACTAACATCGAATCAACAAAAAAGATAGTGTCGATAGAGATTTAATCAATTTTAGTCCAACAAGGAACTAGTGTCAATCAAGGGTTAACAAATGTCAGTCTAGGTTAAAGGGTAGGGTAAATAATGTTGAAAATGTGGTAAAATGTGTGCGAATACATTGGAATGATATTTAGGAGTGGGTTGTGCTGTCTAAGTAAATGGTTAGGCTAATCTAAAAAGGGTACAAGTCTTAGGTTTATGAGTAATGAGAGGTTAAAGTGGCTAAGGTTTTTAGTAAGCAAAAGGAGCCCAGGGTAGTGAAATAGGATTGGTGGTGTGGGTAAGTGATGGATGTAGGTGAGTTCCTAGGTGTAGTGACTAAGATAGTGTAGGTGAAATGTTTGGTGTGTTTTTAAGGTGTAGGTTCAACTAATTCATATATCTAACCTTATAGGTGAGGGTGTTATTAATGATGTGGGATTAAGTGTCACCACTTTTTGAGGAGCTATGTAGAAATATGACTAGGTTTGAGTGGGCTCATATGATGATGGTGGGATTATGTGGAATGTGACATTATTGATGCATGCCTTGAGACATAGCTATGTTTTTAATCCTCATCAAGATATGGGACCCAATAACCAACACATTCTTATTATTGATAAGAGAGCTTACCATTATTTTAGAGGATATTCAAAATATTTTGAGGCTAAGCATATAGGTTCAAGCAGTGGATTCAATTCATAGTACGGAATAAGATGCACATATGGACTTATTATACAAAGAGCATGTAGTAGAGTCCTAATGGCATAGTGGGGGTTTTTTCCTTTGAGAATCATTATTGTATGGATACTGAGGGGAACTAATTGATGACTATGATGATGACATAAGCCATTTATTATGCATTTCCAAATTCTAGTGGTGGGATGTATCCCTAAGATCTGATAGGCATTTTAGATGATATGTTTAAGGATCAAACAATATATGCTTGGGCACCAACACTGGTGGTATATCTTTATCAAGAGATATGGGGATATTAAGTATATATATGATATGGGATGAACATATGCTTCTTACTCCACTATTGGATGTATGAGCATATTACTATCTTATGACTTGTTAGATTAATTTAGATGACATGGTACCAAGACCAATTTAGAATTAGGTTTATGAAGTGGAGATTTGATATGGACCTTCCATGGGTAGGTGGGAAGGCTCAAGATTTGGTATGGTTTAGGTAGCAGTTGGATAGATTGGTTGATGGTGAGGTTATTTAGAGACTGTACATAAGTTTCCCATCATTAAGGGGGTTGAGTGCATAGATCTTCTCTTTATAGAGTATTAAATGGATATATGGGAGGAGGGAGCATGAGATATATCTAATCCCTTTTGACCACATGAGGCAATAATATGGCTTGGTGTAGGGTGTCTTAGGAGCATTTTGGAGATATAGAGATGAGGATGCAAAGGAACCATTGCCTCTACCATATCCAACAAAGGAGAAGCCACTATATGAGGAGATACTAGTTCCTTAAATAGTTGATTATGCTAGAGTGACTCCTAATTATATTACTTGGTGGTAAGGATAAAACACTAAATTAGTTGGGGGAGATGGAGAATAGGGTCTAGATGCTAGATGGGATGATGGATAGTAGCAAGCTAAGGATGTAAATATGGAGGAGGAGGAGGTATCTATGAAGGAGTATGCTCCTAATGTATAGATAGTTAATACAGAGAGGGATAATATGAGAGTAACACTAGTTACCCTAAAAGAATCTCTAACTTCCATGACATACGAGAGACACATCATAGGGATAGTTAGTGGTGAGGACCCAAGAAAGAGATAGTCTCTAGGCACAACTAGCCATCAACACCTAAGAGAGAGACTTTGATAGGGATAACTAGCCACTATCTCTTATGATATGGATGGGTTATAGACATAGTTGACCTTGGTATCAACTATGTGGGATGCTCTAAGATAGGTAAGAGGACAAACATAAAGTGGAGTAGTTACAGGACCACCTTAGTCCATCTCAGTGTTAAGATATGTTATGATAGTATAGGAGTTAAGATATTATGAGAGATATGTTATTAATAGGCTTTTAGATGTTCCATGTTACATAGAGTACCTAGTAGAGTGAGTTATATCTAGGAGTTCTAATAGTACTGCACCTAGTGGTGGCATAACATCTACAGGAGCATAAATAGAGTAGAAAGATTTATTGTAACTAAGGGATAGTGGTGCCCCTAAACCATAGATTATTGTCTTTTATACTATTATGATTTTGATTCTAGCATATGGGTTGATATAGCAAGATGTATATACCATTTTGAGAGACATGGTCATTTATTTATATATATGTATCATTTGGTTTGAGTTATGATGTTATGTATTATGATGCATGATGTTATGGTTGATTTATGTTTCTTTATATTATGCTTAAGTGATGATTCATGTTCATGATGTATATCACATGTGTAGATTATGGTTTGGCATTTTTCCTATTAGTACATGTATGCTTTACTTAATTTATTAGATATTGATATTTAAGTTAATGAATCTATCTTATTTCATACTTAGATGCATATCTAATTTGGATAACATAATGGCCTGATTCTAAAGAAATGAATTAATTTGAGTTAGGCATGATGATAATCAAGACTGATTAATTACTTATATAGATGTGATTTTAGAAAATTAATATGAGATGCTAGTTTGATTTATGCACCATTAGTAATTTATAATGATGTTGATGTGATGGATAATGTAATTTGAATTGATATTGGTTTAAGAGATGATGGATGTGATTTAATTATGTTGTTTATGACTATTAAAATAAATAGAATGTATTTATGATAATAAAAACACCTAAATAAATGATGTGGATGGGTAATGGAATGCAGAAATCATATAATAAAACACATAATGTTCTAAAATGTATTTAATGTGATGGTGTCATTTATGTAATTTAAATGAGAGACAATTTAAAATATTTAAATCCACCTTAATCATATAGATTAATTTGGATAAAATGTTATTTCAAAAAAAGGAAAGAAAAGAGAGAATGAGGTTAAACAATCAAAAGACAAACACCTTAACAAATGTATCAACAATTAGGTATGAGAGAGAAGAAGGATACATGGTTCTCTTTTATTGAGAAGGACTAAAAAAGTAATATGTATGGGATTATGAACATAATCCCTTCTCATGCTTCACATTAACATTTGTTGGTTTATTAAGAAGTGTCTTGATCATGTAGTGTCAAGTAACCTCAAAATCCCTTGATTTTTGGAGGGTAAAAAGTGAGGTGGATGATAGTGGAACCTTATTTTGGCTATAGCTTTCCCAATATATAGGTGAAAAAATATGCATTATAAACAATTCTATGTTATATTTTAGTGTAGATTGATCGATGTAGGAAGTCTACTATTGATTTTTTTGAAAGCTGATTAAAGATTTCATATATATATATATATATATATATAAAATTTTGACTATGGGTCTTTTTAATGCTATTTTATTTTGAAAGGTTGGGGAAGATGATCAATGTGGGAAGCTTTCATGTGATTGATTGATTGATAAATTTTTGACTTATCCATCCTTCAAAGGAGTGGTCTAAGATTTTTATTTGTTGGATTTGGATAGCTATCCTTCAAGGGAGTAGTCTATCTTATTTTAAGCAATTCTAAGTTATTATGGTTGTCCTTCAAGGGAGTAGTCTTAAATTTTATATATGACCCATAAGATATATTATTTTTTATTCTTTGTATTTTGTGTATACATATACTTACTTATATATGCCTAAGGTTTAGCTCTATGAGGGAAAAAGTAATGGCACTAGAAGGTTGAATGGTGGGTGAGAGAATGTTTTTAAGAGACAATGACCATGGGGATCCATCTTATAAAGGATGAAAAGTAACCATGAGAATCATGCCATGGGTAGATACATGGTACACATATTTAGGATTAAATATAAAACTATTATAGATAATCACTTGATTTTGTGCTTTATTTAATTATCTTTAAAGTAAGGGGATAAAGGTTATAATTTTTTAAAATAAAGGATGAGCTTAAGTTAGAGATAATGTGATTATAAACTTATCTAACCAAATAATTGATGTAGATGAAAATATTTGAGGGGATTAGGTTGTAGTTTCCCTTCAAGAGATGATAACCAATAAGTCTTGACCCATACTTGTAAATTATGATAAATGGTCCAAGCCAATTGAAAGCAAACTTGTCCTACTTTATTATTTTCATGTTGTTAATTTTAATTTAAGATGAGGTATCCAATATTGAATTCTTTGTCTCTTAGGTGTTTGTTATAAGCTCACTTGATTTGCTCTTGATAGACATGAAGATGGTTAAACATGGATAAACGATGCTCATCAAGTAGCTCAAATTGGACTAGACATTCTTGATGATAATATTCCTTTGAGATGATATCCCATAGAGATATATGAAGGGAGTGAAATTTTACTTTGATTAACTCTAAAGACAAGTGAGAAAGGGGTGGCACCCATAGGGGTTCAAATTTTGGTTGGATATGCCCATAGGTCAAAGGGAATGTGTGAGTGCCAATTCATAGGAGATTAATTAACCATTTTGGTTAGAATGTTATTAAGTGTTTTATTATAGGCTTCAATTTGTCTATTAGCTTATGGATGATATGGAGAGGATAAGCTTAAATTAATGCCAAAGGTGTCATAAATATTTATTACTTTTTTGTTTTTAAATTATTTTCCATTATCGATGATGATTTTATGAAGAACACCAAAGTGGAAGATGATATGATGGTTAATGAAGTCAATAATTTTATTAGCTTTGGTTGAGATGAGGGGAATAACCTCTACCCATTTGGTAAAGTATTCTATTGTAGTAATGATAGAATGATGTCTTTGTAAATAATGAGGGTTGATTTCACCAATGAGATTTAATCTCCACTAAGATAAAGTCCATAAATCTTAAAAACTTGAAGTCCATAACTAGGAACATGATGTAAATTAGCATGTTGTTGACACTTAACACACTTCTTGACATAATCATAATAGTATTGGTTAATGGTAATCCAATATTATCCAAGGTGAAGGATGAATTTAGTGAGAACTAAAACATTAAAGTGTCTTCCACAAATCCCATCATGTGTTTCTTTGATTATATAAAATATTTCATGACTATGTAGGCATCTAAAAAGAAGACCATCAAATCCTTATTTGTAAATAATTCACCCTAGTATGTTATATCAAGAATTACTCTATATATAAGTTCATCTACCATTTCTAGAGAAATTATAAGGGACAATGTCTAAGGTAAGGTAGTCAAAGATTTGATTATACTAAATATAGGGTTGGGTTTCCTCCACATTACAGATGGAAGGGAGGTCCTATTTGGTGTAATAATATTGGCTAAGTTAGTGGATGGTGATAAAAAAATTATAATCAAAAGGATTATATAATATTTGAATAGCAAGATAATCCATGGTTTTTACAAACTTGTTTGTTGAAAATGGAGTGGCTTGAATAAGGAAATGATCAAATCATGTCAATATTACATATACCAGTTTGTATTTATATAGAACATCATTTTTACATTGGTAGGAACCATTTATTTAGTTGACCACACATTGGGAGTCATAAAAAATGTTAATTGATTTAACTCCCAAGAAAAAATATTTTTGGAGACCTAGAACTAGGGCCTCATACACATCCATGTTGTTGGTGAAATCAAAGTTATGTTTGAAGGATAAGAGAAAAGTCTCACCTTCAAGGGGGATAAATATGATTCCATCACCCCCACCATGTTAAAACTTTGATCCATGAAATAACATGGTCATCTAATAAGCAATGTATTCTTGAGAGAGAGTTATGATGGAATTAGCAGGAAACTCAAATTTAGAAGGTTGGTTTTCAACTAAAGGGGATTTAGCTAATTAATTGCAAATGATTTACCCTTTCACTGAATTTTACTAAAGGAAATCAAGATTGAACTTAGCTAAAAGAATGACCATCTATCCATATGATACTTTTGATATGGATTAGAATGAATGTACTTGAAGGGGTCATTATTGATGATAAAAAAGGTTTTGTGGTTAAGGAGGTAGTACCAGAGTTTGGAAGCCAAAAGACCAAGGCAAGGCATAATTTCTCAATATGGGTATTGTTGACTATTTTAATCACAAGTCAAAATGGGACAACCCCCTATAGTCAAAACTTATACAGGGGTATAGTATAATGTCATAAGGTGTTTCATGGTTAATTATATGTGATATGATGTTATGTTAGCCTTGGTTATGGTCTAATTAGTACTTATGTCATTTTGAGTCACTTAGGGGTCATAAATGAGTATTAAGTTCAAGTGGTATGGTTTTGAGTTGTGTCCATGTGTTCCAAACTCTTCTTAAATGTCAAATATGTTATTCCCTATCATACATGTTAGATTATAACTAAAAACTTGTAGGTTATAATTGAAAATCAAGAAAGTAAGTGGAAATAGGAGAGTTTCAAGGGTATACATCCTATTGGAGAGAATGGCACATGGAATAATATTATGGGATGTATATTTAACTTCTGTATACTCATTTACATGCTTTCACATTATTTTGAAGTGATAAATTTGAGCTAAAACTATTTTTCTCCTCTATCAATCCACCATGCATATGAAACTACTCAATAGGTTTTTGGTTGGTATGGATAGTAGGATAAATTAAATCAAATGAAATTTCTTGTAGTGTATAAAATGGTGGCTTATAATTTATAAACCATCTTCAATAAGTTGACTATGTTTTTCTACCTATTGCTTCCCACACCCTAAATGTTTTATTCTAGTTTGAGCTATTCTGTATAACTCATCTACTAATATTTTTTCTATAGTATATTAAATATTTCCTCTCATGTTTCTCATGCTTAGTTTCATGTTTGGAAATGATTTCATGATCCAAATAGTTCAAGGTTACAAATTGATGTTCCAAGTGAAGTTGTAATTAGCTCCACTACTTGTAGAAGGTTTGGTTCTCTATAAGGGTCTCACATGGATGTAATATGTTTTTTTCATGTTTTAATGTCAAAAAAATCACCCTTATCTCAAATATATTTCCCCTCAGATCATGTATTGAGTAAAGACATGGTCATATGGAAACACAATTAGCGTTTGCTTGTTCCCAACTACAATCATGGTGTTTTGAAGTGTGAAAACGTCTAAAGAAGGTATATGAAGGTTTATAATATGGTGATAATCTTATTAAGGTAGAAAAAACCAATAAATTGCATTTAAAACATCATATTAGGACTATGATAGTCAATACTATGTGTAACATAGTCATCCATGGGTGTGCACCTATAGGGGCTCTCAAGAGGATATTATGTTGAAATGGAGTATGGAGGATTGTCTTAACCTTTGTAGCATCATAATATTTAATTTTAATACTTTTAGGGAACATAAATTTGTTATGGGCTCATGTTAATTGAGTAAATTGATCATTTCATGCTCATTGCCTATCTTTAACTCAAAGTATATGTACAAGTACCTCATAAATGCCAATAACATTGGAAGGGGAGATTTGAGTTGATTGAGGTTCTAAATAATAAGAGAATCCATTTGAAAGTTTATGGAAGGATAAAATTAAATTTAATACCTATATGTCATGCATAATGCCTATATATAAATCTAGTACCCTACAACCTGAGATGTTCACGTATAAGTGACCATACATAAAGATTGGGAACATGGTCATGGAGAAGTGTAACATGTTTTTATGCTCCCATAAAATTTTTGGAGGTTAAAGATAATATGGTAGTCATGAGTAATACATCAAATATGCAAACACGTTAAGAAGTCATCTTCAAAATTTAAGGATGTGAATTCAGGGATAATATCCCTAAAATCCCAAAATAAAGCACCTAGCCATTTTGATGATACCCCATGACATTGTTGCAAAGAGATTTGATGCATCCAAATGAACTCACCTTGTATCCCCCATATAGGGTAAGAGCCTCCCAAAAGTATGAGGGTATATGATTAGTGGAAAATAGTATTTGAAAGGCTCTAATATGCACATTTATTCATTGAGGTCTAATAGTGATATCTACAAGATCTAGACCTCAAAGTGAATTGTTGACCAAATTTGACTTTTAGGTCAAATTGGGGCACCCCAAAGTAAAAATTAGACATTTAGGTGTTCTATGGGTCAAACATTTTGTCAAAAGGTATTTTATATGTTAATTAATGTCATTTGATATTAAACTAGCCTTGGTCTTTAGTTTTAGATTAAAGGTAAAAACAGGTTTTGAAGGGGCCCCGAAACCCTTAACATCATATAGATAAAAACCTTAAGCACACCCAGGAAACAAAATAATCTAGAACCAAAACAAACAAAACCAGATTAACTAGTAATCTAAAGACAGCTAACAAAAGCTAGGCTAACAATAACAAATAGTTATTTTTTTTTACAAGACCTGAGTTTCATATCTAGAGGTGGGACCAGAAGCTTGGATTTTTTCCTCTTAACTGTAGTCCATCCATCCTCTACCTTAGCTGCCTCAGCAACCCAATCCTCTGGAGGCTAAGAATCATGAAGCCCAGGGGGTGACAGAACCTCAGCCAAAACCTTCGGAGAACCAGCCAATAACTGACTCCTAGGAGAGTCCATCAAAATAGGGGGAGGAGCCACCACCACCTCAAAAATCGGTTCAAGAAGATTACTTAATCCAATCTCCACCGAACCTTCAACAGGTACAGTCTCCAGTTGAGACTCCTGATCCATCAGAGTAGATAAAATACTCTTTTCATTCTCATTCTCAGAATCAGTCGAAGCTTCCTCAGGTTGTTCTGTAATATAATGATCATGATCAGTTTTAGCCCACCAAGAAGGAGATCTTCTGGGTCTGGATTTCCTTGCGGTGCACTGAGCAGCAATATGCCCCATCAGGTGGCACTTTCTACATCTGAAAGGTAGCCCTTCAAAATCTAGCATTTGCATCCAAGATCCCCTAGGGGTATCCAGACAAATCACCTCAGGGAGGCCCTTAGAAACATCCACCTCTACCATAATACAAGCACAGGTCAATCTGAAATACCCCTTGGTTTCTGCATCCACAAATAAAAATTCCCCTATGGCATTTCTGATGGTTTTAAACACTGATTCATGCCATAAATACGATGATAAATTAGGGAACTGAACCTAGACAGGGATCTTGTTGAAAGTTTCCATAACAGGATTGAAATCCATATGCCACCGTTTAGCGAAGAGAGGGTATTTACCTTGCCAGAAGAAATTTCTGTTGGAAAGAATAGTCTTCCTATCCTCAGCAATGTGAAATAAAGCTATGAAAAAACCTTTACCACAAGGATAAATTTTGACATTACCATCTATAAGTGGCAGTCATGTCTGGGTTATCCAGCCATGTAAATCGGCATGAGATGGCCAGCATCCATGAAATCTACATATAGCCACAGACTTTGAAAAGTACTCTGCCTGATCAAAGATTTCTTTAATAGTATCAGCATCAAGATTCACCCTGACAGGGTTTAAAGCACTTACAGGTGTTTCGTTGAGTCTCCCAGAAGAAGCATGGCGTTCCACAGAATGAATTTCAGCTTCAAAAGCAGCCACATCCACATAAGACCTTCCCTTTGACCCAGGGACGGACCCAAAAATAGGGGAGCTTTTTCCAGGATCCATGAAAGGAGAAGAACCCCCTTCCACAACCAGGATCCTATCCCCATTCACTGGTGAGGTATTAGCCATGCCAGTCACCGGATCTGTAGCATCATGAGCCAATCTTGGAGTCCGCACTCGTGCTTGAGTGCCCGTAGCATTTAAAAATTCCATGCACGCGCAGGGAACAGGGGCAGGCTCGCGCTGGGAGCATTCAAAAATAGCCCTGGTCTTTAGTTATTGTAGTTCTTTTGATCATTTTAGGTCATTTTGAGGTCAACAAAGGTGAATTTAATGAGTTGTATGGGTTTTTTGAGAAGTGTGAAGGTTAAAAAATATTATGTCATGCCCCATGTGTCCACTTAAGTCTAACTCAACTGACATAACTAAAAAGTGGTAGGTTGTGTAGAATAAAAGGTAGTTTTCTTGATAAAGGAGAAGAAAATGGCACTTGTATGACCCATGGGGAAGTGTACCATGTCAAAGATAATCATGCAATTCCCTTTTATCTTCCCCATGCTAAGTTACACGTTTGAAATGATCTAAAAGTGCCATTTTTAGCCCAAAACCATTTTGTTCCTTCTCACCCTTCTTAGTAAGCAAAAGTAACCTGTAAGTTTGTACTTAGTATGATCAGCACAAGATGTTTCAAACATAATTATCTTAGGGGTGTATTATAAACTTGTTTAGATTCCATTTTATGTTTGGTTACAAATTAATGGTGGTTTTATCTTTATGAAACATTCCTAAGAAGTTTACCTTTTAAATTTACTTGCTAATATGTGCACCCTATAGTTTTCACTCTTATTTGTGAAAGTCTATATAATTCACTGGTTGAGATTGGTTTTATAGTAGTTTGACTCCATTATATCCTATTATCCATGATTGGTTTCACATTTGTATTTGATTTGATGATCCAAAAATCTTAGTTTGCAAAGAGGAGTGAAGGAGTGAAGTTACAATCATTTTTACCTTGTTCTAGAATGTTCATATTTTAAAAAGGTTTTGTGTGAATGGAAAATGATGTCACACATGCCTCAAGTTCATATTAATACCTCCTTCCATGTTTTGGTTTCACCATATCATGTTTTGGGTAGCTTTAAATCTTATCATTCTCCATTGTCATTTCCATGCCTATCCTCAATTACAGTCAAATGTATGGGCTTGTTCATCCTATTATTGGAGTTGTTTTTAAGGTATTTTAATTGTAAAAGCCATCAAGAGTTTTAAAGAGTCCATTTAGATGATTATAAAAGGTGAAAATGTAGTCACAATCTCATCCACCATGATAAAATAGTCTTGAGATTCTCCTAATTACTCTTCTCCATGTATATATAAGTGATTTTCATGTTGGAAAAGATAATTTAGAACTGATTTCAAGGTGTCTAAGAATGGAGATCATGTACTTTAAGGTTTAAAAATTAATTTGAATGGTTTTAAATCTATTCATTAACTTTTTTTTCTAGTTTCATGACCTACCTATATAGCATGCCTAATGCATAACTATAGGTCCCTTGCTGACATCATACTTAGGTGTGGAAGGGTGAATGTGTGTTTCAAGATCTTATTATTTATATAGTTAGATTATTATGTTTTATAAAAGAATAAAAATTTCATATGCATGGATAATTTCATATTACTCTTATCTAGCTCATTGTTATGTACCAAAACCTATATGTGGTTGAACAAGGCACTAAAATGATTTTATGGAGAGGATGAAACAACTTGACACCTAATTAATGTTCTGTTATGAAAATAAATCCTTGATAGACCCATACAAAGTGGAAAATTATAAAAATAGGTGTGAAACCATGTTGAGGAGACAAAGGAATGTGTTCTGAGAAGTTTCCCTAGAATGTCAAAATAAAGGTCAGGGAGCTTTTTGTGATCATGTTAAAACAAGGTGGCAAAGGTTTTTAAGACATATATGTTATTAAATATTGTATCCCCTAAAATATAGAGTATAAATTACAAGAATTGAGGTCAAAAATTAAAGTAAGATAGGTTTTATAATACCTCAAAGATGCTTTAAAAATCACTAAAATGTTTTATTAACATCTACAAGTCTAAGGTTACAAATGGTCTTTTGTCACTCAAAAGAGAAAAATTGAAAAAACTCCAATGGATAATATGGTTTCAACTAATGGAAGGTTTAAATAATGTATTTAATGTAAGAAATAAAGGATTTAAAAACTCCCATGTAACCCTTATGCCTACCTATAGGTGTCCCTTTAATGGGAAATACACATGTACAACAAGGTTTCTCAATCATAGTAGGAGAGTAAAATTTTGTGTTTGATAGAAGCATATAAGTGAAAATAATATTATTATGGGTGTTTTTTGACTCCATATGTGGTTAAATTAAGTCTATAAACATTATGAACAAATGTATAAGGATATATGCACCTACAATTGGCCCTATAGGTAGAGCATCTCAGTCTAGATAATGACCTAAGAATTTGATGGTAGAATAGTGTTTGAAGGCTTCCAAACAATAAAATTGTTTAAAAAAAATGGTGTGTAATGTAAAGTGGTATTCAATGAATATTTTCACATCAAAATCCAATTCTAAGGAGTCCACACAGACACACACACACACACCTACAATAGTCAACCAGGGTTTCTTAGTCATATAAGTAGAAACTCAATCAAGTGAGCCAAAAAGTCAATATATATAATTTTTATAAGGTTATCATGATGATTTTAACCTTTAAAAACTTTCTACGTGTCTATGATTATCTTCATAATCTCTAGAAAAAACACATGTAACCTATAGCAAGCTCAAAAAAGCATGTGTCTCAATCAACATGCAGTAGACTTAGTTTTGAAGGTTAAAGGTGTATTGATAGGGTTAATGGGAGATAAAACCTAATGAATTAGTGATTTATCACATAAATTTGGATTTTATTTATTTAATAATATTCAAATAGGGGATAAAAAAATCTATATAGACCCTAAGACCCCTGTATGCACTTAAAGTAGGGTGTAAGCTAGTAAGGGTAAGGTGAGACATTGACTTGTCTAGGGAAGAGAGGAAGGTTAAAATAAATTTAAAGTGTTCCATGATAGTACAAGATTTGTTATTAAAATACCAAGTCCTTGATAAATTGATCATATGCATTCCCTACTTGGTCAAAGGGTAACAATTCGTACAATGAGCTAGGAAACCACTTTGCTCACTATATAAGTATGAGGAATCTAAAGGAAATGAATGTTTTGGGGTGATTAAAAAGATTTATTAAAATTAATTGGATATATTAAACATTTTTAAGAATCATATAAGCATGTTTTTATCATGTAATGGTTAATTTTAGGTGAATTTGAGGAAAATGTAGGAAAACATGCTTTTTAAGGCCTTTTTGGGCATTTAGAGATGGTTAAGAGCCTAAATCAAGGAATTAAAATAATACACATGGTAAAAATAATAATAAATAATTGGAAAAACTCTAAAAATTCTAAATTTGTCTTAGGGATAAGGGCTATACCTCACTATTTTTTCTCAGAGGTCAACCAGTTTAGGAAATTTATGCTTTAGCAAAGTGAGCTCGTGAGTAAAAAATGGGAAAAGGACTTGGAATGGAGATTTTATAAAATAAATAAAAATATAATGATGTTTATGGAAATAAAATAAGGGATAAAAAACACAATTTTAGTCTTAAACCTCTCAAAATGACCCAAGTTACCTATACACACAGTCTAATTAGGCAAACTTTCTATTAGCCTAGTTGGTGAATGAGAGAAGAAGATGAATAAGAGTGATTAGAGAGTTATGTAGTGGATTTTTAAGATAAAATTGGATGTTAAAATTCATAATAAACAAACATAACTATTAAATATCAGTCCTAACAACCAAATTTAGAAGGATGCCTATTAGACCTATTAGGCTTTAAGGGGACCTAAAACCAATTACACATCCATCTTCATTTCCATCTCTTGGTGGAATATCCAGATGATTATAACATATTAAGGGGATGAAAATAGACCTATGTGATCTTTTTATATGTATAAGAACCTAAAATAAAAGCAATTTTAACCCTAAGACATTCAAAGCATGTAAGAGAGGTAGAAACTAACTCAATGAGGTGAATTCAAGTGTTCATATCTCCTCTGAGAGTTTTCATGGGAAACAAAGGAATTTGGAGGATTTATAAGGGTCCCTTGGAATCATTTTTTTTTCATTTAGTGGTATTTCCAATGTCATAGTTTTATAAACAAATATTAAGACCCAAAACTACTTAAAACCCTACTAAACCCTCAACTAGGACCTGATGGAGAAAACAAGCTTGGAAAGCTATCCTAATGACATAGTTTGGAAATGAAAGATATTATAACATGTATAGGAATCACTAAATATATCTCCCAACAAGATTATTTTTATGTAATTTTACAAAAAACATAAAAAATATGTATTTTTTACCATTATTTATGTTTTATAAGATCTAAGAGGTTTCAAAGGATGAAATCAAGTCTGGATGGAAGCTTAGGACTTTTTATAACTATGTATGGTTATTTATTTCTAAGAAAATACTTATAATTTTTAAAATAATAGCTCTCCTTTTAGTTAGTCAAAACTGACATAGTGGACACAAGGGTGAGAAGGGTGAAAACTCTAAATGTGAGCCTTTTTAAAGCATGATTGATGCCTATAAAGACATGGAAGGTATTTAAATCTATAATTCACTCCCTTCCATGGATTTTCATGGAAAAATAAAAGCCAATTTTGAGGCCAAGTGTGAGCGGTGATCGAGAAAGGAGGTTTTTAAACTACAAACAATGATGACTATTTTCCAAGAGTTTCTAGATGAGGAGGAATGCATCCAATGCATTTAAAATCATGCATGAAGGCCTTAACTACTATTCTAATCATCATACCTATTTTTAGTCAATTATGAGACATTAAAATAAGTTCAAATTATGAGGGTAATTTTTTTAGCCAAGATAAGGAGTTTTATGACATTTTTCAAAGGTGTCATGACTTGTATGGAAATTTGGACCTCCTAACAATAAATGTTTTATACCATATCTATTTTTCATTAAATTGTAAAATATTTTCTTATATTAAAATGTGTCCAAGTGACATTTGGACATCCCTTATCTTGATCTTCTCTCAAAGGCTATAAGTATTGACTCTTTTGGCTCTTTTTAGCTGCCTCCATTGGTTAATGGTGAAACCCTAGCAAATTTTTTACTTGAATGTATCTTTAAGTAATAAAACAAGTTAATTTCCTACTTAAATTTTGTGTAATTTATTTTTATTGAAATTTGGTTGGTCTTATCTAGTAGAAGATAATCTTTTCTAACATGTCATCCTTGATTTTTCATCAAATGTGCAAAAGAGTAATTATTACAAGTATTTGTTAGTGTTCTATTTTAAGTGTATAAGTGTCTTATAATTATTTAATTAATTTATTCTCTCAAGGAATCATTTATTTCCCTCTTAAGTATCAAAATACCTTATTGAACCTAGATTGTGAAACATTGATATGACAATGCAACTTGAATTATGAGTTTTGTGTGAAAGAAGCCTTGTTTAGATCTAAGTAGTATAATTTCAGTCAATAAAAGGAAAAAAATATTGGTGAATGACATTTTTTAGCTTTATTTGTTGTTTATCTTAACCCTTTTTATCCAAAGTTTATAGGCAAGAAAGTACTTCAAAGAGTGCATCAAGGGAACTAGCCCTTCTAGAGATTCATCTCATCAAATTATTACCCATAGTAAAAGAGATGTTTACATTATGCTGATTATATGAGGAGAGATATGAATCTCATCAAAGGGTTAAAATCCAAGTGATAATAATTTTTTCCACACCCGATGGGACTCTAAGTCCAAGAAGATTGTCTAAGTTTCATACTGGTCATGGCATAGTTATAGCTATAAGAACATCTACTTTTAGTACCTGGTGACTCCACTAGAGTTTTAAACTCTTTTTTTATTGATAAGTGCCTAATTTCAATGCCAAAGGTGACCATTAGGTTTGTTACTAAAGGTATACCCTTTGAGTTTGTACAATTGCCTTTATATTTTATCGAAAGGTTTAGGTTTATGAATACTCATCCTTATTCAAGAGAGTTGGTGTTTAAGAAGTATAATTTCCTACTAAGTTCAACCTCTAATACTCATAGTCTACATTTTAATATGTCTATAAACTAACCTTTTGTACCTTTCACTAGATCATCTCCTTTGAATCTTTCCCAATATGAACAAATTCTAGGAGTAGCCCTTAAGAGTGTTTCATATTTTAGTGGAAAATGTCCTTTTAACGCCATTAAACACATTATAAACATATAAAACTTCTAAAATTTCAATAATATCACCCAATAGAAATTTTATATTAGGTGATTTTCATTTTATTTTAAAGGTAAAGCTTTGGATTAGTATGGGACTCTACCTAAAAATTCTATTGGGTTATGGGATGAACTAGGAGATCTATTGACTAAGAGATTTGGAGAGAAGAGTGAACATCTATCACTAGCTAATAAATTGACCACTATAAATAGGGCACCACAAAATTTTATGGAATATTTTAACACTAGATTTAAAAAAACATAGGATATGATCCTATCCCTTGTGAGACCTACTCCAAACTATGCCTTCTTGTACTATTTAAAACCATTGAATAATGATGTATCCATGATGATTCAATCCATGGGTGAGAATACACTACCTATTTCCTATGAGATAGCCATTAATATTGATAATTGTCTTATTTAAGTGGGGAAGATTTCTCCTAAACCACCAATTCCATTCTTCTCTGATTTATAGCCTCCTAGTCAAGTTACATTACCTACCTTGTCTCCTTTGCCTAGTCAATAAAATTATACCATTTCCCAAAACAATGAGATCCATGAGGTCAATATTTTTCTCATAAATGTTACTAATTAATTGGTTTCCATTGAAAGGAAAAAATCTCAATTTTATAGACCATACCAGTCCTACAATCAGTTTGGACAAACAAATAGGTTTCCTTTTCAAGGTAATAATCAAGGACAAGCTAGACCTTACCAAGGTTATAATACTAATGACCTATCATCTTCCAAAGTTATTTTTCTCAATAAAAATTAATTTTTTCAAGAACAACCATGTTATCTCTCATATGACCAAAATCAAGGCCAAGTTACATATGTTAATGAAATGCCTAGCCAGGATATGATAATGCAAGGTAATCAAGCATCTCAAGTTTACACTTTTGAGATTCCAATAAAAATTGGAATGAAAATTATAAAGTATAATTGAAAAACACAATAATATTATACTCATAAATTATTTAGAGGGAGAGTTTTGTTCCATCATTCATTTGGGGAATTCAAGCAATGTGAATGCTAGTGTGTCCTCTAACACTAGGTGTAAGAATAGGGTTGTTGAAGAGACACAAGGGGATAATAAAGGACCTATTTTTACTTCTACATCATCTACAATTGTGGGTGGTTATAAATCATATCCTTAGATTCAAAATAATTATAATTTCTAGAATGTAAAGCCTGCTCCTACACATCTACCTTCACAAGCTACACCACAAGGCACTAGTGCTTCTAAATAACCTCTTAATATGAGAAATAATTATATCAATGTTGTAGATAAAATTAATAAATTTGAAATTAATATTTAAATATGGGATTCATTAACAATAATTGGATAAAATGACATGCTTCAAAATTAATTACAAGGACTTGGTAAGCAAGTTGGATCAACTAGGAATGATAATGTTGTCTTGGTAAACAGAACTCATCCCATTGATGAAAAAGTGAATAATAATGATAATAATCCTCATTTATATTTATAATTAATTATTATTTATTTTTTAGTTCATAATTTCATAATATATAGTGGGTATAGTACTTCAATTATGCCCAAGTGTATAGCAGATAAACTAGGCCTCAAGTATGAGCCAATGGCTAAAGGAGTTTAAAAATTGGATGGATCACCATCAAATACCTTGGGAGTAGTCAATTATTTTAATATTATTTTACATGCTTATCTTAATTTTTCCATTCCTCATGATGTGGTTGTGGAAAAATTACCTCTATACTTTGATCTTTATTTGTCAAGAGAATTTACAACTAAGATAGGTTGATACATGGCAACCAATTGGTCCTATATGGTTTTTAGGAAAAAGTGTGGTACTAAGTTTAATATTGAATTAGATCCTATCAATCAAAATAACTTAGAGCCTTACATGCCTAAAGTGTCAAATTTTAATTTTGCCATTATTGATGGGGAAGAACTTCACATAGATCAATCTCCAACATCTTCTCTTGAATAAGTTTTTGATTTATATTTAGATGAATGGGTAAATGAAAATTATAAGCATGATCCTTAAAAATTCATAGAGGAATATAGTATTGGAGTGTATTACATTCATTAGGAGTACTCTTTCATGCCAAATTTGATTAATCTAAATGAAGACATAGATGGTTTATGGTAGCTTTTCTTTGATGGATCAAGAAGTAAGATTGGGGTAGGTGGTGGAGCAATGTTGGTTTCCCCATATAAATAAAGGTAGTATTCCAATTTAAGATTTAAATTCTCTTGTACTTTTAATGTGACAAAATATGAGGCCCCTTTTCATGGCCTTGAATGGGCTAGGAAAAGAGGTGTGAAAGACTTATAAGTATATGGTGATAGTGAATAAGGTAAGAGGCCAAAATATGACTAATAACTCTTTACTTAAGTCTTATAATCATAGAGTGTATGATCTTGTGGAGGATTTCAATGATTTCAATATATAATCCATCCCAAGAGAAGAGAATAAACATGTTGATATGTTGGTAGCAATTGGAGCTTAATTTGATGTTTTGAAAGGGATTAGAGAAGATAAGAACTAACTGCATCTCAAGGCGATTGTAAGGCATTCTATACCTGATAATGTCACTAATTGGAAAGTGTTTGATAGTGACAAAAAAAAAATTCTACAAGAGGAGGCTAAGTTTTATTCTAAGAATCAGTCCAAACTATAGTAGCAATATGAGGGTAGATTGTACAATTAAAGTCAAATAAAATCCCTAAATGTTTAATCACACTTGAGATTATCTTTAATGATGATGATTAGTTTAATAAAGAGAAGGCAATCATGTATAATAATCAAGAAAACTATGATAGAGTACAAATATTCAAAGATAAGTTACTTGCACTTGGGAAGGTATGTACTAGTGAAAAGAAACATGCTTTCATTAAGTTATGCAAAGAGTTTTCTAATGTCTTTGCATGAGAATATAGCGATCTAAAAGGATTTGACCCAAAATTAGTTCAACATAACATAGAGATACATGAGACTAATAATCCTATTAAGCAAATGCAAAGGCAAATAAATACCAATATTGAGCCTCTCATAAGGAAGGAACTTACTAAGTTTATTGAGTCTAAGATCACTTTTACTATTAAGCATTCATCTTAGTTGGAAAAATTAGTCCCTGTAAGGAAGAAGAATGGGGAAATCAGGTTATGTGTTGATTTTAGAGATTTTAATAGAGTCTCCTTGAAGTACCACTATCCTCTTCCTTCCATGGATAAAATTTTGCAAGTTGTGGTAGGTAGTGAAAGGTTTTCTCTCCTTGATTGATATTTTGGGTATAATCAGATTTTGGTGAAAGAAAGTGATCAATATAAGACAAACTTTACTAATAAATGGGGTAAATATGCTTAGAGTAAAAATTCCTTTTCGATTGTCTAATTCTAGAGATAAATTTCCAAATGTAATGGATATGGCTTGTCAAGGACTAATAAATGACATTATGTTGGTGTATCTTGATGAAATCATAGTTTTTTATAAGAATTCAAAGGATCACTTGAATCACCTTAGGTAGATTTTTGAGAGATATAGATAATTTTTAATCTCTCTTAACCTAAATACGTGTGTTTTCTATCTATGAAGGCAAACATTTAGGACACATTGTCTCAAAGAAGGGCTTATCCATAAATCTTGAAAGGGTGAGTGAAATCTTGGCATTGGCTTTGCCCAAACACAAGAAAGGTTTGCAAAGTTTATTTGGGAAAATTAATTTAATAATAAGGTTCATTATTTATTTTTATAATTTATTCAAGATTATAACCTCTATCTTAAGTAAGGATGAAGTGTTCACTTGGACAAGAAGATGGAAGGGGAGTTTTGAAGAGGTTAAATAAGCCATTTCCCAAGCTCCAACTCTTGTAAGTCCTAATTTCTCAAAGGAATTAAAATTGTATACTTTTATAAATGAGGAGGTAATCTATACTATACTTACTCAATAAAATGAAAAAAACTTGAATCAACTTACTGCCTTCTTTAGTCAAGATTTGGAAGGCTATGAGGTAAGATACACCTATGTTGAGAAGCAAGTACTTGGAGCTATTATAAGTCTAAATATTTTTGTGAACATGTTATATAAAAATAATATTAATATATTGGTACCTCATCCTACTTTCAAATACTTCATTTTGAGTAGAGTTTTGAATTAAAAAGGGTCTAGTTGTATCATAAAATTCATGGAGTATGATGTATATATCAAGACAATTGAGCTAGTAAAAGGGAAGGGGTTATGTGATCACCTTGATTTAGAATTGAAGGAATAAAAGAGGTTGTTTTATCACTTAATTATGACCTTATAATAGCTACATCTTCATCCATAATAATTTGGACACAAGATATGATCCATTTCCTTCAAACTGATGAGTGTCCACAAGGCCTACATAGAACTAAAAAAATTTACTTTAGATTACATTCTATTCCTTATGTGCTTGGTGTGTTATTGAGGTGTGTTGAATTAGATCTAGTTGAGAAAACACTATTTGAGTTTTGTGATGGACCAGTTGGAGGTCACTTTACTCTAAGAACCATAACTACTAAGATTATGAGAGGTGGATAATTTTGGCCTAGTTTGTTCAAAGACACCAATGATTGGGTAAGGAAGTTTAAAGAATGTTCTCTCTTTGATGTTAAATAAAATCTTGTTACCTTACCTCTTCATCTAATACAAGTAGATAGACCTTTTATGGAATAAGGTTTAGATTTCATAGGCCTAATCAACATACCTTTTAGTGTTACTCACAAGTGGGTGTTAACTAATATAGATTAATTTAAAAAATTGGTGGAGGTTATATCTCTCAAGGAAGCAAATTAAATTTTAGTTCTAGACTTCTATAAAGGCATAATGATAAGGTTTGGGGATCCTTTATTAATAATTTTAGATAATGCATTAGCTTTCCTTGGAATGAAGACAAGTGAATGGGATTTGAAACATGGAATATATCTTAATAATTCCTCCAAATATTATCCATAAGGTAATGGATAAGCTGAGTCCACCAAAAATAATCTAATCAGGATCATAAAGAGGACATTGAAAGAGAACCAAAGGACTTGGCATTCCAAATTAAAGATAACCCTTTTGGCTGATAGGATCACCCCAAAAAGAGCCATTATAAACTCACCATATACACTTTTTTATGGTAGAGAATATATACTTCCTATTTCACTTGAGCTACTAGCCTTAGATCTCACTTATCAGCTATTTTATGCAGAAGAAAAGGTAGGTTTCTTGTGAAAAGAGAAGAAAATGACACTTGTATAGCCCATGGGGAAGTGTGCCACATGGGAAAGAATCATAAAATGCATCTTAAAATTCCCCATTATTATTTAAATGTTTTAAATGATCTAAAAATCCCATTTTTGTCCTAAAAACATTTTTTTCCTTCTCACCCTTCTTGGTAAGCAAAAGTAACCTACAAGTTTGTACTTGGTATAGTCAACACAAGAGGTTTCAAGAAAAATTCTCTTTGGGGTGTATTATAAACTTAGTAAGATTACATTTGGTTTTTTTTTCAAAGGAATGGTGGTATGATATTTATAAAACATTCCTAAGAAGTTGGCCTTTTAAATTTTCTTGTTAGTCTGTGCACCCTGTAGTTTTTACTCTTATTTTGGAAAGTCCATATAATTCACTTAATAATATTGGTTATATATGATGCTGAATCCCTTATCTCCTATTATCCATGATTGGTTTCACATTTATATTTGATTTTATGAGCCAAATATCCTAGTTTTCAAATAGGAGTGAAGGAGTGAAGTTGTAATCATTTCTGCCTTGTTCTAGAATGTTGGTCTTTTATAAAGGTTTTATGTGAATATAAAATGATATCCCATATGCCTCAAGTTCATATTAATATCTCCTTCCATGTTTTGGTTTCACCATATCATGTTTTGGGTATCTTTTAATCTTATCATTCTCCATTATCATTTCCATGCCTAACCTTAGTTGCAGTTAGATGTATGGGATTGTTCATCCTATTCCTAGAGTTGTATTCAATGTATTTTAGCTGTAAAAGACATAGAGAGTTTTAAAGAGTCCATTTAGATTCTTGTAAAAGGTGATAATTAGTCACAAGCTCATCCACAATGCTAAACTAGTCTTTAGATGCTCTATATTGCTCTTGTCCATGTATATATAGGTGATTTTCATGTTGGAGAAAATAGTTTGGAACTAATTTCAAGGTGTCCAAGAATGTATATCATGTACTTGAAGGTTGATAAATGAATTTGAGTGATTTTGGAGCTATTCGCTAACATGTTGTTTTTCCAATTTCATGACCTACATATATAACATGCCTAATACACACCTACAATGGCCTTGATAACATCATACTAAGGTGTAGAAGGGCGAATGTGTGTTCCAACCTATTAGTATTACTAGAGGTGCATTAGGATATTTGATAAAATCATACTAATTTCATATGCAAGGATAATTTCATATTTATCATATCTAGATCATTGTTTATGTACCAAAAACATCCACTTATAGGTGGTTAAGAAAGGTACTAAAATGATTTTATGGAGAGGATGAAGCAAATTGACAACTAGATCATTACTAGAGGTACATTAGGATATTTGATAAAAGCATACAAAGTTCATATGCATGGATAATTTCATATTGCTCATATCTAGCTCATTGTTTATGTACCAAAAACATCCACCTATAGGTGGTTAAGAAAGGTACTAAACTAATTTTATGGAGAGTATTACTAGAGGTGCATTAGGATATTTGATAAAAGCATACAAAGTTCATATGCATGGATAATTTCATATTGCTCATATCTAGCTCATTGGTTATATACCAAAAACATCCACCTATAGGTGGTTAAGAAAGGTACTAAAATTATTTTATGGAGAGTATTACTAGAGGTGCATTAGGATATTTTATAAAATCATACAAAGTTCATATGCATGGATAATTTCATATTGCTCATATCTAGCTCATTGTTTAAGTACCAAAAACATCCACCTATAGGTGGTTAAGAAAGGTTCTAAAATGATTTTATGGACATGATGAAGAAAATTGACACCTACTTAAGGTTTTGGTATGATAATCAAGACTTGATAGACCAATACAAAGTATAAAATGAGCAAACTAGGTGTGCAAGCATGTTGAGGAGACAAAGGACTATGTTCTGGGAAGTTGTCCCTAGAATGTCAAAACATAGGTAAGGGATATTTTTGTGATCATCTTAGAACATGGTGATAAAGGTTTTCAAGACATATAGCCTATTCAATCTTGTATCCCTTGGTTTAAAGAGTTGACATGCTAACAATGGAGGTCAAAAAGTAAAGGAAGTAAGTCTATAAACATTATGAACAAATGGATAGAAGCATATAAGTGAACCTAAGATGATTATGGGTGTTGTGTGACCATAGAGTGGGTTCAAGTAATTATATAAACATTATGAACAAATGGGTAAGGATATATGCACGTATAGTAGGCCCTACTTATAAATCATCTCAATCTAGATAGTGACCTACGAAGTCGATGCTTAAATAGTGTTTGAAGGCTTCCAAATAATAAAATTAGTTAAAAAACATGGTGTGTGACCTCAAGACGGATTCAAGGAATATTTTCAAATGAGAATCTAATTCTAAGGAGTCCACACACACACTTATAACAATCAAACATGGTTTCTCAGTCATCTTGGTAGAAAATAAGTCAAGTGAGTCCAAAAGTGCATATAGAATGCTTATAAGGTTAGCATGATGATTTGAACCTATAAAAAATTTATACATGGATATTATTAGTTTCATAATCTCTATAAAAAACACATGTAACCTACAACAAGCCCAAAAAACCATTTGTGCCAGTGAATAGGTAGTATACTCAATTTTGAAGGTCGAAGGTGTATTGATAGGATTAATGAGAGATTAAACCTGATGAATTATCAAGTTATAACCTCAATGGGGATGTTAGTAATTTAAAAATATTAAAAAAGTGGATATATAAATCTACATAGAACCTAAGACCCATGTATGCACTTACAACAAGGTTCAAGTTAGTAAGGGTAATGTGAGATATGGACTTGTCTAGGCAAGACAGGAAGGTTAAAATCAATGTAAAGTGGTCCGTGCTTGATGTGGGACCACATAAAAGCTAAACAACAAGCATGGATTCCCACCTTTGGATGTTATATGATAATTTTTTATTATCCCATAACCACACATAAGTGCATTGGTAACTAAGACTTATCCTATCTAATCCCTCTCCATCATCATTTATTATCAATAATGGTCTTGTATCTTATCCTAATTATGAATTCATAACTTGGTAGTCAAAGATTACCACACTAGGCCCATAGCCATTTTCCACTTCACCCATTGTATATCCACCCATTCTAACTAGGAACACACCATTTACTATTGTGCAAGAAAAGATGTTTGATATTGTGGAATAATTATAAAATATGACCAAAAAAATATCCATTTTGTATTTTTTACCTACGTCTACTATCTATAAAAACATTTTTATATAATTTCTTATCCAATCCTAAGTTCCTAATGACATATCTCCAAACAAATTTCAATCTTTGATTGAACAACTAGCTTTAGGCCAATAATTAACCTTCAACGAAAGATATATGTCATCACTTGGGCCACTTCTTAAAAATCCATTTAACATCAAAATTTTCATAACATGGCACAAAGTGAACATGTCCTCATAGACAATGGATAAGGTCTAAATATTGTGTCTCTAAATCTAATCAATATTCTTGGGTATAGAACAATAGATCTCTAAGTAGAAACAATCACTACCAATGCCTATGACAATGAGGAACAAGAATCACAAAGCACTATCATCTTACTATTTATCATTAGGCCTTTGACCTATATACACTATTCCATTTGTTATATATTAATTTGTCATATAATATGGTTTTGGGTAGACCTTGGATACATGAGATTCATGTAATCCCATTGGCATTGTACTAGTGTATCAAGTTCACTCATTCATGTATAGAGGTTACTATTCAAAGATATTTTCATCCATGCAAGTGTTATAGGCATTTAGAGGTTGAGTTAAAAAGCTATAACTACCATTTTGTCATGAATTTGAATGCCAATAAGGACAAGGTAAATGAAATACTTGTTAATTAACTAGAGGCCAATTGCATTGACCTTGATTCACTTTCCCACATGTTACCTCATAAAATGTCTAATCATTATACCATCTCACCTAATGGCCCAAGTGAATATTTGACCCTGAATACATTCCACATTTCTAAGCTTCCAAAAAACCCAAAATCCTTTAGAAGACCAAAATCCAAACCACATTACATAGAATGGAAAAGAAAGGGGAAATCCAAACTACATAGTCTAACACTTATCACTTTCATACTGGCCTCTGGACAAGAACAAGACCCTCTTATAGATGATGAATCATGGATATATAATGACAAATTATTTTATTATTATAAAAATTTCAAATACCCCCTTCCTAATTAGATCATAGAGAACCAAGCCTATGAAAGAGGAGGTCTCAGGCCAAATTGATAGGGAACACTTGAGACAATCTCTATGAATCAATACAAAGGAACCTAAGGTCTTGGATTCAAATTTCCTAAGGCTGACCTCATGTATCTTATTCAAGTTCCATCACCAATGACTAGTGACAACAATGTAAAAAGTAAAGTAAAGTCTGATCATAGCCATTTCAATGACCTATACAATACCAATTTTTTTGACATTAATGTCATTTATACCCTTCAACCAGTTATTCATAATAACCCACTTCCATTATACTATCCCTAATTGATAGATTGAGGCCAACAAGAATCAAATGTGTTGATTGATGAGTTTCATAATGATGAGACCTACAATTTTCTAGGCCTTAGGGACAATGTTATGTTGGGAGACCACAAATAAGGGTTATTAATCAAATTGGATATTGAGTCATATTTTGGAGAGCGGTTGAACACCCTTAGCCAAAAATAATTAAATAAAACATTAAGGTCCCAAAGTTAAAATCTCTTTGAGGCACTTTTGGATCAGGGAAATAGTAAAAATAAAGGCTAAGCTAGTGGTGAAAACTTATTTCAGGAACCATTAGATGGGGGTGTTTAACCTTCCTCAAACATAAACTAGGAGATAAACCATGGTGAACTTGCCTATGGGTATGAGTTTAGTCTTGAATAACAATGGGCTTTTGATTGAATCATCTAAGAGACCACCAATGATAAACTTTCTTATGGGTCTAAGTTCAATATTGAAGAATAAGATTTTGAATGAATCATCCAAGAGTTTCTAACAATATTTATTATATGGTCATCCATACCCTTAGGGGATTCTGATGCATCATGCCTAGGAGAACTCCAAGAGCCAATACTAATAGAGGACTATGTCATCACAAACTACTTCAAATCTTTGCCCACTATTCTTGAAGATGGTTCTACCCTTCTAATGGAAGACACAATAGAGGTTAGCATCATGACTCTATATGACCTAAAATGGATCAAATTAAGTGCATCCTTCACTGAATAACAGCATGAAGTCTTTACATCCCTTTTTAGGTAATTTGTTGATATATTTACTTGGGCCTACTCTAACATGCCTAGTTTGGACCTCACCTTGGTTGTACACCTCCTTGTGGCACATCCTAATTCAAAACTAATAAAATAAAAATTGTACAAGATGAATCTTTTCATTTCTATATTAGTAAAAAATATTTAGAAAAACTCTTGAAAGTAAGATTTATTCATCCAATCAACTATTTTGAATGGATTTCCAACATTGTGCTAGTCAACAAGAATCTAGTTTGAATCTAAATTTACACTAATTTTAGAGACATAAACAATGTCTAACCAAAGGGTTACTTTCCTCTACCAAACATTGACATGATTATTGACTCCATATAGGGCTATAAAATGCTTTCACCAATGGATGGATTCTCAGGTTATAACTAGATTTGAATCACACCAAAAGACCAACATAAAATAGTATTCACCACTCTATGGGGAACATTTTATTATCAGGTTATACCATTTCGTCTCAAAAATTTTAGGGCCACCTACCAAAGAGCCATGACCATCATATTTCATGATAAGATTCATGATATTATTGAAGACTACATTGATGACATATTAGGTAAATCAAAGACTAGGGCTGATCATCCAACAACAATGAGGAGGATGTTTGAGTGATTGCATGATTAAAAAGTTAGCCTTAACCCTAAAAAGTGTATTTTTGAAGTTTCTTCTACAAAATTACTTGGCTTCATTATGTCTCATTAAGGTATTGAAGTTGATCCAACCAAATTATGAGCCATAACAAACATGCCACCATTGACCAATTTGAATTAGATCTATAGTTTTTAGGGCAAGATATAATCCATTAGACACTTCATATCTTAATTGGCCCACAAGTTCCATCCCTTCACACACTTGTTGAAGAAATGTGTAACATTTCATTGGGATGATGACTGCCAGAAATATTTGCTTCATTTGAAGGACTATCTAGAAAATCCACCTATTTTATTACCTCTTATTCCAAGAAAACTATTCCTCTTATATCTATTAACTATACATAAATCCCTGGGGGCACTTCTAGCTCAACATGATGATAATGGAAAAGATCATGTTGTGTACTATTTAATTCATACACTGGTTGTGTATGAGCATAATTATACACCCTTTAAAAAAGCCTATTAATTTATGGTCTTTATAGATTATAAACTATGCCATTAAGTGTTAAAAAATAAGACAATGGTTATTTTAAAAGTACATCCACTCAAGTATTAACTGTCTAAAACAAATTTACAAAGTTACATGGCCAAATGGATCATGCTTCTTAGTGAGCTTGAGATAGAGTATGTCAACTAGAAAGCCATCAAGGGGCAAGCTCCTAAAAATTAACTTGTTTTAACACCCCTTGTAGATACAAAGCCACTTACATTTCAATTCCTAGATGAATCCATTATGACCATCATTGAAAGACCTCTTGAGGAGCAACACTAGAAGTTGTATTTTGATGGGTCATTCACAATACATGGATCAAAGACATGCCTTTTTTTATAACTCCATGGGGGTATCTAATCCCTAATCCATTAAAAATTAGCTTTCCTTGTACCAAAAACATGGCCAAATATGAAAAACTTATTTTAGGGATTTGACAGGAAGTGTAATGGAACATAACAAATATCAACGTTTATGGTGATTCTTAGTTAATCATCAATTAGGTTATAGACCATTTTTAGACCAAGGATGACAAGCTAGCCCCATACAAAGCCATGGTCGACATTCTAAAACAACATATTACCAATATCCAATTTAAACATATAACAAGGGTCATTAATAAAATAATATATTCCATGGCTACAATTAGATCTTTGATTTAACAAATAGATACAACCAACAAATATCAATTTTTCATTGAAAATTTTTTAGTGCCAACTCATGAACCATCAACTATCATAATGATCTATGATATTTTTGGTCCCATATCTACTTGGTACTATGACCTATATGCATATATTCAAAACCATATTATGATATTAGTGTTCTTGTACTTAAATAAAACCAAAAGAATACCATGGCTGAGAAGAAGCATAAAGGTGAGTTCAAACCCAACTAGGTAGGTCATTTCATCATTGTTACAAACTATGGAGCTAGAACATATAGGATCACTACACCAAGTGGGCATGAACTTGATGAGCCGATGAACATAAACACCTCAAGTGTTATTTTTCTTGAGTATCCTTGTGTATTTTCTATGAGGACCATCTTGAATTATACCATATTATCAACTTTCTTCTTTTTACCATACAAATCAACCATTCTATCACTTTATCATTCCACCATTCCCTTCCACCATACCTTTCCTATCAACCAAGTTCTTTTTACACTTCCTTACTGAGCTCATTTTACCTTGGCTTTGCTCTATTGGTCACAAGGATGTTTTTAGAATGAAGATTCAAATCAAGTTTTAGTAGTTATTTGAAGTATTCTAGATAGAGGTCATATTTTATAATAGTATGATAGAGGTTTTATAGTTGCATCATTCATTTATTATTTTGTTCTCTATACCAAGTGTGCTTGATTATAACCACCTTTGGGCAAGTCAGTATCCCACCATCTTGATACTAATTATAACCACTTATGGGAAAATTAGTATCATTGACTTATGCCATTTTTTCCTAGTTATAACCACTTATGGGATAACTAGGGGAAACAATTATTTATCATGCCTTTAAGTATCACCCTTGCCATGCCTATGTTGTAATGTGCCATTTTATAACTTTTCCCTTTTTTTTAATTGGATACTATAATAATTAGATTCCTCCATTAGAAGGTGGAACTATAGTGACTTGAGGTCCTATCCTAGGACTATGTATCCTACACTTAATTCACATTGAGGTTACCTCAGTCACCCCTTTTCCATGCTCTCACCATTTTATGAGAAATTTAAGTTTAAAAACTCTCATCATTTTGTGAGCTTAGACCATTTAATATCTCATCATTCTCCATCAAGTTGAGATGCTCCAAAAATTACAAAAACATTTTCAAAATTTATTTATAAAATATAAAAACTTTGATCAATTCTTTAACTTAAGGATTTTAGGATCCCTCACTAAGTCACAAGAAACCACTTGTCATTTATTTTCCTCATCTTAGTCATGTGCTACAACAAAAACCATCTTGAAGACTCTACACGGTAATGAACCAATGATATATCTCCTTGACACCAACACTAGAAATATTCCCAATCTAACCAAAATTATATCCTAAACAAAGTAATTAAATAAAAAAAATTATCTCCCTTGCTAGTTTGGATAAGTATCTCCCTATTATTAGGTTACCTAATTCATATTTCACATTTGTTCTAATTTTCCATCATCTTGCATATCATGTTTACCATAATCAAGATACTAGTGATTATGATCACCTTTAGGAAAATCATTTTATACTATCCCACTTGAATTTCCAATGATTATAACTTCCTTTGGGAAAATCATTATGTTTACATCAATTTGAGGGTTAATGATTATAACCTCCTTTCAAGTAAAAAATTCTCTTTCTTCTACCCAAATGGGGAAATTTTTATCATGCCAATGATTATAACCACCTTTGGGGAAATCATTATTTTTCCCTTTAACTTATTATAACCACCTTTGGGTAAATCAGTCTCTTATTACCCTAAGCATTTTTTGCTGATTGCAACCACCTTTAAGAAAATCATCACCTTTTTATCCCACTTATGTTGATGATTATAAAAACTTGTGGGAAAATCATCTTGTTTGTTTTCCCTAACTGGGGTAGCTCCATATGCCACTAATTATCTCAACCTTTAGGTAAATCAATCCCTTCCACCCCATTTCATCTATTTGGTCCACTCATTTCCTTATTTTGAGGGACTCTTTACTGACCCCAATCACTCCCTTGATTGGGAACCTATAATTCATTCATTACCATTGAAGTCGTAAGCATATAGAACCTTTTCAATCTTTGAGAAGATGTTACTATGCTTACAAGTTGTAACACCTTCTTGAATAAGGGAAAACTATAGATACATAGAATTGGCCAACAATGGTTTCATACCATACTTTAGACCAATTCTTACCAAACATTGAAAATTAAGCCTAAGAATCACTAAACATCTCAAATTTGGCTTCATAACATACAATTTAGCTTATAGACCTATTAAATAGGGAAAATGCACATATAACATTAAATCAATTCCTGAAAAATGTTAAAAATCCTAAACAAAATTAATTAAAATGTCAGACCTAATTAAATTCCTAATTAAATTATCCATGATAAATTAATGAATTATCAAAAAAGTACCTTCAAAAATCAAATAACATCCTAGGAATTCATAATTACCTTTTGTGAGATGTCAAATATATCAATATGCCTATTCATTGCTAATCATGAGGTTTTAACACCTTTTAACTCTACTAGGGTTAATTGACTCACTAAGGTTAGATTTTAACCCTTTCCAAGATCTCACTACATTATAACTCACCTTGAGTTTGGGTTAGTTTCTAAACCTATAAATATAAGCATTTGCCTCTCATTTATGGGAACTTGAGCATAGTAAAGTTATAATCTAGGATCTTGTGCATGATTAAAAGTTATAGTGTTATAATGTCAAAATCACAAGTCAAGCCATCAAGCTACATCAAAAAATCATAAGCAAATAATGGTGCCAAGGAGAGAAGGATTCACACAACTCCATTTTCCAAAGACTCTTTGAGCACAAGCCAATCAAGCCAAATGAACACATGATTTAGAGCATTCAAGGAAGGTAATCAATTTGTAAATTCTTCTAGTTTTAGTTGATATTTTTCATTTATTGTTTGTTCACTAAGATCTCATTATGATGTAGGAAAGTAAGTGTTATGCATGTTAGTGTATTTTTATTCAAGTTTTCTTACGTGTTCTAACATATGATATAAACACCTTTCTTGGATTCCTTGATCACAAGAAGATTGAGAAATCAAGATAAAATCATAGTTTTAGAGACTATGAAGAAGCACCAAACATGATTAAGGAATTTTAAAAGATCAACCAAACATGCTTTAATAATATCTGGTTCAGAATGGGTAAGAAAAGGTTAAGTATAGGTCCACCATAGGTGTAGAAAGATGTCAAGAAGGTATGTACAATAAAATAAGTAACTGTTACAAAATGAGAGCTACAATTTGTAGAAGGCATTAACATCATAATGATATACCTAAAAGAAAGCACAAATCCTTCTTATAAAGAGATACAGTTCCCCCCTAAGGTCATGTTGAGGGAGAATTGGGTATCCTTTTCACACATGTGAAAATTTAAAGATTACAACCACCACATAGGGATCAATGTGTAAGAACTCAACTAGGAATGGATGGTTGACATAAGAAAGAATAATAAGGTAGGCATTAAACTCTTTGACATCTCCATCTAAGATAAATTGGTAAAGACCATTACACCCTAGCTATTTAAGATGCCAAACTTTGGTAAGTCAGAGGAATTAGTATAATTCCTCCTCTTATGTATACATGTAAAAAAGGTTTACTTTATAAGGTAGTGCATAAGGATCTTGATGTGCCTCATTAATAGGATTAAAGGACTCCCAAGTGTATGGATAGAAATCTATCAGATGATGGAAGATGATGTGGAGGTTTATAAGGTCATGAACCTCCTAGGATACTATAATTTAGGGTTTACATTCCCTATGAAATACATCTAGGACCTCAACACAAGGAAAATGATGTTCCTAGTTACCTCCAAACTATGCCCTAGAAGTTGATGATCTAACATTTTCAAGATCTACTTGTGCATTTCCCACTACATGGCACAAAGGGTGAAGTTTAACATATCCAAATTCATAGTTGAGGAGATTATTAAAAAAGTACTAGAGTGCCAAAAATAATATAAAACCTTTAGGTAGGGTTATATGTTAATATTTATAGTGATGAAGGAGATTGGTGTGTCAGACAAAAAAGATGACAACCTCTGGGTGTTCTCACCCCATAATGAGTCCCCTATGATTATGTATCAAGACTTCACCTACCCACCTATATTTTTTCAAAAGTACAATACAAGGGTACAAGGGTGGTATGACAAGTATATTTAGGCCTCTAGGATTGAATGGTGCATCGTTTAAGAGTTCCCCTAACATTTGGTAAAAATGGTGACCTTTGTTGTTATGCAACATTTATGTGTAGTGCACCTAGTGCTCAAAAATGTGAACCTGTTCATATGGTTTAATCTACCTTATGCATTTTCTACCAAATATTTTATGATGGCATTAAGGAATATTCCAAATAGATAATAACTAGATTTCTTGGTGAAGGCTATGTATCAAAAAAGGAGTAAGTTGAGGCACCAATTTATGCACCCCAGAGCTTAAAATGTAAAAGATGAGGATGATGACTTTGATAGGATGGACCTCCATCCCCTCTAGAGGGAGATAATAAATGGTCACATCTTCAACCTATGTTATGAAATGAAGTTATGCAAGAAGGGATCTGATCCTAAAAAATATTATGGTTTCCCCCTCTTAATTGGTAATGAAGGGAAACCAAAAATCAAGATACAGGAGAAGACTCTCCAAAATAAAAGGGAAGAGAAACTAAAAGAGATCACATAGCACATTAAATTTAAGATTGCCTCTAGAAAATAAATTGCAACCCCATCTCCTAAGAAGAGTGTGACTTTCATTCTAGAGAGTACTTCCTCTAGCCAAAAACATAAGAAAAAGTATGAGGGACCCATTGCATTCAAAATTATAACTCTAGTATAAATATAAAAGGAGGTGACCCTCCTACCTAGAATGGAGGAAACTAAAAAGGAAATAGTAAGGACTTACATCCTACATATAAAAAAAGAGGATGAAGATCCAAATACCAAAGAAGTACATGATGCCCTTCAAATCAACATGACTACCATGTTTAAGGAAGTAGAGGAGCTAAAATCTCCTCATATAATGAATAATCCTCCACACCACCCCTAAAAATAGAAGAGGATAAAATAAGGTTGTTGAAGAAAATGGGCTTGAGTGAGGAAGACACCAGGAAGACATTGACACTTGAATAAAAGCATAGAATGGATTAGGAAAAAGTAGACACCAAGGTAGAGAAAAAAGCTAAGAAAGTTCCCAAAATCACGGGACTAGCCATCAAATTAGTCAATTAAGCACCCAACAGCCCACCAAAAACATAGAAGAAGCTTCATAAAAGGCATGCCCAAGTAGTGAAGGGGCACCTGAAGAAAAACAAGGTGATACTGGCACCTTGAAATAATAAATGGAGACAACTAAGGAACCCTAATAGTAACAAGGTGATGTTGGCACCAAGAAAATTACCCTATAGGTGAATACCAAGAAAACCTCAGAGGAAGAATCATATGAAGGGTAAAATTCCAAGATGCCCCTAAGGAGTAAATAGGTGAGTCCTCCAAAGAAAGCAATGAAGAGAGAAGCGGTACCAGTGAAGAGGAGGAAGAACAAATAGATATGGATGTGATCAAAAAGGACAATAAGGAACTAATCATAAGGGAGAAGGTGCAAAAGGGATGTAGGGATCAAGACCTTTATATATATGATATTATTCCCCCCAAGCCACCATAATTAGGACACACAAACAACTTTCATTTGCATTTGATCATTATATAGATGAGCTTCATTTTGAGGTGCCTAAAGTGATTAATTCAATCCTAGAGTATCCTAAGGAAGGGAAGGACTCCCTCATGCTATGAACCTAGTCTAATCTAGGAATGCACTGATCAGGATGACCATTAAGGTTATGTGCCATAATATAATCAATGATGACAAGGAAAGAAAATGGAAAGAAATCCATAAATAAGCCTAGGAGGAAGTGTAGGCCATTAGATTCAAGTTTAAATAACTCTTTGAGTACATAGAGATATGAAAACCATCCCTTCTAGTTAGTGTTGATACTTTGGATCTCTTAGAGGTAGATAACATCTATTTATTAAGAGCAAATGCTCATAAGGATAATATCTAAGCTATTGCGAGAAGAAGAAGAAGAAAATTCCTACATCACACTGAGGAAGGAGGTAGTTGGTAATCTCAAAGAGGTATAATACCCATTTGTGAAACAATAAGAGGTCATAGATGTAGTAGATTCCACATTATTAAGCTTCTCTAGCCAAACATTAGTCATATAAATGTGCCTAAAGTAGGAAAAGAAGGAGAAGGAAAAATTGATAGTGCAGGTGTACTCAATGAGTAGATCAGAGTGAGAAAAGATCATAGGTAGAATCAATTCACTCATCAACCAAATCAAGTACCAAGATAATAACTTGTAATCACTCTTTTATGCCCTAAAAACTAAGGCCTATGAGCAAGGATCAATCCTAGATAGGAGTGTGGAAAAGGTAAAGGCAAATGAAAAGGACTTTTGAAAGGAATTGGAGAAGACTGATATGCTTGCACTTAATGTTGACTCCATCAAAATAGATAGTTTCATTAAAGAAATAAAGCATGCCATTAAAGGATTTTAAGACTTAAACACCAAGATTAAGGAAAGAATTTTTGAGTTCTACATGTTGAAAACTTTGATATCCTAGTTTGAGGGTAGAGTAGAAATTTTGCATGGGGTAATGTTGGGCCCCTTATTTTTCTAAGTATAGGATTCATGCCAGCATGAAATCCACATTGGTGCAAGGAAATCATTTGACCTAAATATTGACATGTTGGCACCATCTGAAGGTTTTAGTACATACTTTATAGCTACTAGTAGGTGGATAACTAGCTCGTAGATCTTTTGGACATCTTTTAGGATTAGAATTATATGGTAACTATACTACAAATTTTTCAATGTGATAGAGTTGATAGGTATGATCACCAAGGATCTAGCTTGGAATTTATCATACACATTTCATCTTGATAGAGATACTCTAGAAGGATTTAAAAGGAGTTCAAACTAGTTGATACAACAACATGGAAATTGTACAACAAAGCTATGGCAAATTGGAGTTTGTTTTGTTTGCATTTGGAAACCATTATAATTATTCTTAGCATGGATGCCATGGAGGTTCTAATTTTAAGTACCCAAGTTCACCTATGAGCATCTACGTCATTAAGTAGTCTAAGATAGGCATTTACTTTATTAAAAATACCATGAACTCTATAATTTGTATTTGAAACTTGATTAATGACAAGGAATGGTTGCTTTAAAATATGATGAATTTGTTCTATGCATATTTTATATTACTAAATGAACTATTTATCATAGATGTAATATTATAGTTTAAATTTATTTATGATAATTAGTGTTCATGTAATGCTTCTGGTTCATGTTGTTAATGGAGTCCCATAAACATTAATGATGCCAACCATAACTTTTAAAAATAATAAGTATAAATTCCTATGCCAAGTGTTCCTACCTTGCTATAAGCATGAATATAATATGATTACTTGAATTTAAATAAACCCTTTGACCCTTGAAGTGCCTATATGATGATAGGCTTATTTTACAAAGGCTTGTGCCCATATGACTCTAGGAGTAGTCCACTAAAAGGCTTATGCATATAGGCCACTAAGATTAGCCCATGAAAGGCATGCACATATGAATCTACTTATAGCCTTACTTGAATTGACTAAGTCCCATAATTGATGTCTTGATTCATGGCACAACTAGCCTAACATGATCCCTGATTCTATCTTAGCTACACTTTAGGTGAGCTCATAATGCCTGTGCCTTATGTGAATTGATTCTAGTATAACCAAGTGTAAAATGTTGAGTGCAAAGGAATATCCCATGTTTTTACCTTATTGTGATAAGTCCATAACTGATTAAGATACTTTTGTGTTCCTTTTTATATAATAGATGATAACATGTTTGTTCTAACATCAATGCAAATATTTTTAAGAAATATGGATACAAATAGAATCCAAATGCATGTAAAATGTTGTGAAAGTCATAAGATCTTTGATAAGTTTATGGTTATTTACTCAATACTAGTTCACGTCTTAGTGGTAATGGAAAGTATTTAATATAAATGTTGACACCATAATCTTATAAATCCATGTTTGGATTGAGGTAATTGAATAAGTTTGAATTTCTTAAAAGAAATAAATTGGTTTATAATTTGTAAAATTCCATGAAATGACTAGGATGAAAATAATACTAAGCCAAGACATGGCTATGGTTTGGATTTATAAGGTGATGGAATTACTTAAATTCAACCATAATTTAGAGACTAAGGTTGATGGAATGTTATTTTTGCTATATTTGAGTAATCCAACCATGAATGGATTTGGTGGTTGAATTAGGGCATAGTCGATTAGGGTTAATCATTTAGTTATTTCCCTTGATGGTTTGGTGGATGGTGTGCATGGAGGTTTTGGGGATATATGAAATAAGTCAAGAATTTTGAACTTAACTTCATGACTTTGAAATCTAATCATGATATTTTTGAGGTGGGAGTTCCATCTAACGGAATGAGGATTTAAGGTAGATGGAACTTCAAAAATATAAAAATGCAATATAAATAAAAGAAAAGAAAAGGATATAGAGGGGAGATGATTAAGGTGGAAAAAGGAAAAAAAGAAGTAATAATATCTGGGATAATTCCTTTCTGGTAACACATTACATCTTAATACTAAGTCTATTCTAAAGCTTTGATTTACAAAGCAATGTGTTTATTGGGAACTTATTTACATTAAATAAACTATGGGTTTAAGGTTTCGAAGCATCTAGGATCCTAAATAAACCTAAATATTTTTGTTTTTTTCAAAATAATTGGTCAAGGAAACCCTAAAAGGTGAGACCATGAGAACACCTCAACCATGGATGTCATATGAGTAAACTCAAATTCTAAA
>JARHVA010004446.1:0-87500 GCA_037957365.1 Torreya grandis | reverse complement strand
CAAATTATTTTATTGTTGAGTAAGCTATAATGTTGGATCAGATCCTCATAGCCATGCATAAAACTAGTGATCAAATCATGGCCCTAGAGAAGGAAGTGCACGGGAATGTTGATGAGAATGTTTAATAAGAATCTAAATAACATCTTATTAAGAAGAAAATACTCAAGAACAAAGGAATGAAGAAGTGTCACAATATACAAGAGCTCAAGTAAATGCAAATTTGGCATGGGATATGGAAAAGGTGAATCCACCCAAGTTTGATGGAACTATTTTAGGAGATGGATCCAAAGCATAGATGATAGAGATGAAAATGTATTTTGAGATATGAATTACTCTAAACTTTCCAAATAATTTTTGGGATCATATCATCTTTCTAAATAAGTAACAACTTGGTAGGTAAATAAGAAGCTCGAGATGAATTGTAACTCTACGATCACCACTTGGGAATAATTTGTGACTTTGTTTAGGTCAAGAGGTTTTCCTAATCTATATTTTTATCATAATATGATGAATTTTTAGAACCTTAATCAAGGAGATATTTATGTGAATGAATACTAGGAGTAATTAACCAAGATCCTAATGGATGTACCTCAGTATCAAGTAGATGAGAGGTTCAAAATCAAGAATTTCATTATGGGATTAAAACCCCAAATTGGTTGTGAGGTGGATGTGCATGGGCCATCTACCATGGATAAATTTAAATAAGGTAGTCAAGTAGGAAAAAAGGTTGAAATATCTTACTCAGGTTAAATAAAAGTTCAAGAAAAAGTTTGGAGTTCCTAAAACAACTTTAAAAATAATTATAAGAGAAGTGGAGACTCCAAAAACTAGTTCAATAACTAGATTGTTAATTTCAATAGTAAATCATGGAATAGGAAACCCACAAATGGTTTCAATGGAAACCAAAATTTTGATAGGAAAGGACCACTTGGAGGTTGAATAATTTTTGGGAGTAACCATTATGTTAGAGAGTGTACATAAGATAAAATAAATGGAAAGAAAAAGGGTTCTAATTCTCAATATGGATTTTTTTAGAAATGGATTCATGCATTTATTGACAATTATTAGGTTGAGTTATAAGATTCTTATATTGAACTATTAGGTATTTTGTTTGATCATCTAGTTTCTAATTTGATTGACACTGGGCATATAGAATGTTGTGTTTCTCTTAGAATGCTTAATAATTTATCTATAAAATCTAGAGTTATGGCAAATACATGGTCAATATAATATGATAATGACTCAATAGTCAAGGTTGATAAGTGTCTAGTGGAAGTTAAGATTAGGTTGCCTCAATTCACCATAATAGTGGATCTATATGTTACACCATTAGGGTCATATGATGTGAACCTAGTATTTAATTGGTTTTTAAATAAAAAATAAAAGTATTATTTTTATTTAAGGTAGAGTGTCAAGATGATTTTTAAAATCGAGCACAACTTTAATGTGAGAAAAGAGAGTTGAAGCTTATGTAGATTTATGAAATTCAACTCAAAAAGTCTTAAAAGAAAGGATGCTAAGAATTTATTGTTAAAATAAATGAGATGGAGGAATCTAAGGAACTATGCATTGAGGATTGTCCTTTCTTAGGAACTTTTAGGATGTGTTTCTAGAGGAATTTTGTAGATTATCACCCAAACATGAGTTTGATTTCTCAATAGACATCATACTTGGATCTGAGCCAAAATCCAAGGTACCTTATATGATTAAAACTAACAAATTACTTGAGTTGAAATCTCAACTTTAATATTTATTATTTAAATGGTTGATTCGACCTAGTGTGTCACTATAGGGTGCACCAGTGGTGTTCATTAAGAATAATGATGGTAATCTTCTCTAATGTATTGATTATAGTATGTTGAATAAGGTGAAAATCAAGAAAATATATCTATTACATCACATTGATGATCTCCTTGATCAGATACGAGGGGAAATAATATTTTATAAGATTGATCATAGAGTAGGGTATCATTAACTAAGAATCTAAGATGAGGATATTCCAAAAATAGCATTCAGAACTTAGTATGGGAATTATGAATTCATAGTGTTACCTTTTAGGTTAACAAATGCTTTGACAAAATTTATGAATATCATGAATAGTGTGTATACGGATTGTTTTTACCTCTTTGTGTTGGTTTTTATAGATGCATCCTCATATATTCTAAGGATGATGAAAAACATATTCAACATGTAAAATTTATTTTGCAACATTTATCGAAGCATATATTGTATGGTAAGTTGTCCAAGTGTGCATTTTTCCAAAATAAATTACAATATATGGGACACATTATCTTCATAGATGGAATTTTAGTGGATCTTAAAAATATAAGATCCATAATAGAATGTCTAGCACCTAAAAATGTACATAAGGTGATAAGTTTTATGGGTTTAGCAAGCTATTATAGGAATTTATTCTAAATTTCTAAAAAAAATATCTAACCCAATCACCTCTCTTTAGTGAAAGAATTCTTTTTTTTTTGTCATACAAGTGTGAGAAATCCTTTCAATAACTGAAAAGGAGGCTTACTTCAACACTTGTGCTAAGATTTCCAAACCCTAAAGGTTAGTTCTTAGTTATCATGGATGCATTTAGGGATGGAATTAGAAAATTTTATATGCAGGATGGTTCAGTTGTATCATAAAAGTCTAGAAAGATAAAGCCTTATGAGGTGAATATGCCCCTCATGATGTGTAATGTATTGCAATAGTACATGCCTTATAATTTTGGAAGCATTATCTATTGGGAAAACCACTTAATCTCAAGATTGATAACTTGGGAATCAAGTACATATTCACCTAACAAACTTGAATATATGTTAGAGACGTTAGTTAGAACTTTTATAGGATTATGATTTTGATATTAACTATATCAAGGGCAAGGAATATAGAGTTGTAGATGACCTAAGTCATAGAAGGTACATAATAGCCTTGGCTAGTATTAGGACTAATTTTTGGGACTAGGTAATTAAATTATTTACAAGAGATGAATTTTATGATGAAGTTAATAAATAATTATCAAAAAATTCTCAAAATTTCAAGTATTAAGTATTTAATTTAGAGAGTGATTTTATTTTGAGGCACAATGGTAGGATGTATGTGTCTAGTAGAGAGAATATGAGGAACACAATGCTAAAATAATTTCATAATGCCCCATATTCAGGACATTGTAGTGTAACTAAGCTCATCATTGAGCTAAGACCTATCTATTTTTAGAGAGGGATCAAGAAGGAATAAACATATTTTATTTCCTGGTATTTGGAATATTAGCATATGAAAGTTGAACATGTAAATCTAGTAAAATTGTTAAATATTCATGATATTTTAGAATGGAAGTGGCAAGTGATTAGCATGGACTTTGTCCAAGGTTTATTGTTATCATGTAATTGACATGATATGATTTTAGTGGTAGTTGAAAAACTAACCAATGTAGATCACTTCATACCAAGAAAATCGACATATGGTGCACCTATGCTTTTGAATAGATTCATGAAAGAGGTGTACCAAATTCATGGATTTCCAAAAAAAAAAACATTTCTGATCGAGATCTTAGAATGACTTCTAGATTTTGGTTGACTTTGAATTAAGCTCTAGGTACATCGTTTAATTTAAACACTACATATCACAAAAAATTGATGGATAAAGAGAGAGAGAGAGAGTTAGCCAAGTTTTAGAGGATCTATTTTGAATATATTACATAGATTAACAATACAAGTGGGAGGTATACCTTATATTGATTGATTTTATCTATATTAACCAATAATAATAAACATTTAAAATGGATTTGTTTGAGGTATTATATGGAAGGAGGTGTAGAACACCAATTAGCTAGGACATGTTAGAAGATAGGGTGGTATTTGGACCTAAAATACTTGTGGATATGGAAGACAAAGTTAGAAAAATCATGTGTAGGATGGATAAGGCCAATAATAGACAACAAAGTTATGTTGATTTGAAAAGATCAACAATATAGTTTTTTTGTTGGTGATAAATTATTTATATGGATTAAGCCTAAGAAAAGATGATTAATTTTGGTAAATTAGTGAAACTTTCACCAAGATTTGTGGGACCCTTTGATGTTTTTGAAGTGATCAATCCTATAACATATAAGATTGATTTCCCACCATCTCTAAATATGTTGCATAATGTTTTCCATGTGTCCTATTTTCAAAAATATTTCTCTAATCCTTCACATGTTTTGGATTGAAATTTTTTATAGTTTCTAGATCCTAGAGTGGTCACACAAGAACTGATAGGAATAATTGACACTTGAAAACTCAATTTGTATAATAGAGAAGTGTCACAATGCAAGGTCTAATGGGACCAATATTCTGAAGATAGTGCCACTTGGGAGGATTATGATGAGTTTTACAAGTTGTTTCGACATTTTTTACTTAATATGTTGTTGGATATTATTATTTTTTGTTAGATTATGTTTAAATTCATAACTTATGTTTGAATAAGTGTCATTAGGATGATGACTAGCTTTAGGGGGGAGGATTTCACATCCTAATTCCTATAGAGACCTAATACCCTATTTGATTAGTGGATTTTATGATTATTATTTATTTAATTACTTATTTGGTTAATCTATATTAAATATATTAATTTATGGATAATTATATTTAGATTATTTACATGATTGTTAATTATGGAGTTAGATGTACTTATATATTATGTACATGATGATCATGTTTGTTTAGTTCATTAAAAAAAATTATTTTAAATTTTATATTATTTATTTAAATTTAACTACCTTATTGTTATGATGTGGATGTAGGATAGATCCACCCCTCATATTTTGATAGAGAGAGGCTAGCATAGATGGAGATGTTGGGGGATGATAGATTGAAACTAATAACTTGCATACACCATAGCTAAAACAATATGGTGTGATATTTTTTTGCTTTGAGTGGTTTATAGTATGATTTTAGATGTTCTCTTGATGGATAATTTTGAATTATTGATGTTCATGTTGATCTAGTTGTGTGTTCCACTTATGATTGTTGTACTTAATTAATCTTGTGTGTGATGTTGGTATAATGAGTAATTTAAGCCATGCATGTATTTTTTATATTGTGCTTCCATCTATGGATATAATTGAATGTCTTAAATATTGTCATTTCTTAACACATTTATATATTAGTAGGATAGATGCTATTACCTTGTATGTTTTCTATGATTAAGCTGATTATCTATATAATGCTAAGTCAGTGACAATAGTTGGATTGTTTAATGAATATTGGGAAAGTCATGGTATTGAGTAAATGGTATAATGTTTAATTGGTAGTCAATGGTTTTGTTAATTACCTTTGTGTTAAGTTGACATTATCTTTAGAATTATAATTTTTGGACTTTAATGAAGTCGATATTATGGTGTATAGTGTTTATAAATAATAATTATTATATTGATTAATTAGGTGAAGGTTTAAGATTAGGGTTTGGTTATTCAATGTTGATTTGTGTTAACATGATACTATGGAAAACAATCACTTTGTTTAGAGTTTTACATGGTAATGGTTAGTCTTTACTTGGTCTTATAGGATTTAGTTTTCATGTGAATATTTATTCACCAAGCTAATTATTATCATTGGGAGTTGACGAATAATGTGACAATTGTGTTTACATGAAAATATCATATAGAAAGATAAGAGGCGAGTGAGATATGCTTAGGGATGACACATAGTAGGCATAAGGAGAAGAGGGGTTTTGATCTAGATTGGAAAGTTATGGAAAATTGAATTTTGGTAGGGTTTGACTCCATTTACCAGGTAGGTTTTTTTAATATTAATTGATAAATGAAGTAGGTGAGCTATACAATGAACCTAGTAAATATTTTATGGAAGGGTTTTTATTTTATTATTTAAAATAGTTAAAAAACTTGGGTTATATGTTTGTAACTAGGGATAGTTTATCCATACATAGAGGGAAACAGATAACTCTGAAAATCCTAGTTAAGAATGACCTTGTTACTAAATATTTATACCAAGTTTTTGCATATTTGAGAATTATAAAACTGAAGTGTTAAATTATTGTGTGTTTCGAATGAGTTGAAAACCCTAGAATTAAAGGATAGATGTATTCAGTTAGCTAAGTGATAATATGTAGACCCTTCTAGAATATGCTCAAAACATTTGATATAAGTATTGAATCATTGGGTTATATATATATATATATATATATATATATATATATATATATATATATATATATATATATATATATATATATATATATATATATATATATATATATATATATATATATATATATATATATATATATATATATATATATATATATAATGTGTACTGGGTTTTATTTTATCATATCAATGTTTCATACCCTAAACTAAGGTTAGCGCATGACTGGGAATAGAAAGATTAAACTTAGTTCTTTAAATAATTTTATGAATCATTATTTTATTCTTATAAATGTTTTGGATGGTAATATATTATAGCCAGGTTAAGCTTATAAATCCCTAAATTTGGGTAATGTTCTGTATGGGGTTGACCTAGGGAAATTAGTATAAATTCAAGTTTTGATTAATTTTCTAAGTGATGTAAATGAATGTATGTATATATATACATAAATATATACATGTAAAAAATGGGTCTTGGGAAAATTATTAGTAACCTATTATATATATATATATATATATATATATATATATATATATATATATATATATAGTGTATATTTTTATGTTATTTTAATAAAAATTAGAATGTATTATATTATGATCAAATTCTATCAAAACCATAAAGAGTAAATGACCTGATGATATTCTCATATCTAACGTATACATACTAAGATAGAGAGTAACGTTAGATACGTTCGTGGAACTTATATTGCCTTAACTCATATTATACCTAAAGTCTAAGGATATTTGGTGTAGTGACTATGAGGTGAATTATTCTTAAAAAAAGATTTATTATTGAGTCTTTAATTTAGGGTAAATGAAGAAAAAAAAGATTAAACCAACAAGTAAATTATATATTGGGTAAACATATTCAATGTGATTACTTTTATATCGAGTAAACACAGGATGAACATTTTTAATTCAATTGAGATATAAACATATATAATAATTTATATATATAATTATAATTAAATATGTATAGTTAATTATGGCTTTTATATGTTATTTTATTATGATTTTTAGGTTTTTATAATACAACTTTGGTATTACTAGTTATTCTTTGTATATATTGAAGATAATTCATTCTAGCTGCATAAAGAATATTGCATATTAATATGTATGTGATACTTAGAAGTTTAGAAATAATAAATTCCTAAATGAGGGTACCATACATTTATGGGAATCATCAGTTGGTTATAAAATAAAATAACTCAACAATAGTAATTAAGGTTAAATATTTGTTGAGTTTTGGAACCAAAAATAATATAAGTTGTCTATTCGTATTTGCATATTGTGTGTGTGTACATGCATCCATTCATGTGTGAGTGTGTGTGAGATACTCTTAAATAGTAAACCAATACTATTTTAAATTATTTATTTTTTCATAATCATATGCATATTCAAATAGTCAATTAATATGTTATATAACTTGGAAAATTGGGTGCATTTATTATCTGAGGTAAATTTAACTGTGTTTAAAATAGTTGAAAGGAACCTCTGATTCTGTGGTATTCGAGATGGAATACAAATCGTATTGATGTTATTAGTATTGAAATAAGCTCATTGATATTATTATTGAATCATTGGGTTATATATATATATATATATATATATATATATATATATATATATAATGTGTATTGGGTTTTATTTTATCATATCAATGTTTCATACCCTAAACTCAGGTTAGGGCATGACTAGGAATAGAAAGACTAAACTTAGTTCTTTAAATAATTTTATGAATCATTATTTTATTATTATAAATGTTTTGGATGGTAATATATTATAGCCAGGTTAAGCTTATAAATTCCTAAATCTGGGTAATGTTCTGTATGGGGTTGACCTAGGAAAATTAGTATAAATTCAAGTTTTGATTAATTTTCTAAGTGATGTAAAAGAATGTATGTATATATATACATAAATATATACATGTAAAAAATGGGTGTTGGGAAAATTATTAATAACCTATTATATATATATATATATAGTGTGTATATTTTTATGTTATTTTAATAAAAATTAGAATGTATTATATTATGATCAAATTATATCAAAACTATAAAGAGTAAATGACCTGATGATATTCTCATATCTAATGTATACATACTAAGATAGAGAATACCTTTAGATAAGTTCATGGAACTTATATTGCCTTAACTCATATTATACCTAAAGTCTAAGGATATATGGTGTAGTGACTGTGAGGTGAATTATTCCTTAGAAAAGATTTATTATTGAGTATTTAATTTAAGATAAATGAAGAAAAAAAAGATTAAATCAACAAGTAAATTATATATTGGGTAAACATATTCAATGTGATTACTTTTATATCGAGTAAACATGGGATGAACATTTTTAATTTGATTGAGATATAAACATATATAATAATTTATATATATAATTATGATTAAATATGTATAGTTAATTATGGATTGTATATGTTATGTTATTATGATTTGTAGGTTTTTATAATACAACTTTGGTATTACTATTTATTCTTTGTATATATTGAAGATAATTCATTCTAGATGCATAAAGAATATTGCATATTAATATGTATGTGATACTTAGAAGTTTAGAAATAATAAATTCCTAAATGAGTGTACCATACATTTATGGGAATCATCAGTTGGTTATAAAATAAAATAACTCAACTATAGTGATTAATGTTAAATCTTTGTTGAGTTTTGGAACCAAAAATAATATAAGTTGTCTATTCGTATTTGCATATTGTGTGTGTGTAGATGCATCCATTCATGTGTGAGTGTGTGTGAGATACTCTTAAATAGTAAACCAATACTATTTTAAATTATTTATTTTTTCATAATCATATGCATATTCAAATAGTCAATTAATATGTTATATAACTTGGAAAATTGGGTGCATTTATTATCTGATGTAAATTTAACTGTGTTTAAAATAGTTGAAAGGAACATCTGATTCTGTGGTATTTGAGATGGAATACAAATCATATTGATGTTATTAGTATTGAAATAATCTGATTGATATTAGTATTGAATCATTGGGTTATATATATATATATATATATATATATATATATATATATAATGTGTACTGGGTTTTATTTTATCATATCAATGTTTTATACCCTAAACTCAGGTTAGGGCATGACTGGGAATAGAAAGACTAAACTTAGTTCTTTAAATAATTTTATGAATCATTATTTTATTCTTATAAATGTTTTGGATGGTAATATATTATAGCCAGGTTAAGCTTATAAATCCCTAAATTTGGGTAATGTTCTGTATGGGGTTGACCTAGGAAAATTAGTATAAATTCAAGTTTTGACTAATTTTCTAAGTGATGTAAAAGAATGTATGTATATATATACATAAATATATACATGTAAAAAATGGGTGTTGGGAAAATTATTAGTAACCTATAATATATATATATATATATATATATATATATATAGTGTATATTTTTATGTTATTTTAATAAAAATTAGAATGTATTATATTATGATCAAATTATATCAAAACTATAAAGAGTAAATGACCTGATGATATTCTCATATCTAATGTATACATACTAAGATAGAGAATAACGTTAGATAAGTTCATGGAACTTATATTGCCTTAACTCATATTATACCTAAAGTCTAAGGATATTTGGTGTAGTGACTATGAGGTGAATTATTCTTTAGAAAAGATTTATTATTGAGTCTTTAATTTAGGATAAATGAAGAAAAAAAAGATTAAATCAAAAAGTGAATTATATATTGGGTAAACATATTCAATGTGATTACTTTTATATCGAGTAAACATGGGATGAACATTTTTAATTCGATTGAGATATAAACATATATAATAATTTATATATATAATTATGATTAAATATGTATAGTTAATTATGGATTGTATATGTTATGTTATTATTATGTGTAGGTTTTTATAATACAACTTTGGTATTGCTAGTTATTCTTTGTATAAATTGAAGATAATTCATTCTAGCTGCATAAAGAATATTCCATATTAATATGTATGTGATACTTAGAAGTTTAGACATAATAAATTCCTAAATGAGTGTACCATACATTTATGGGAATCATCAGTTGGTTACAAAATAAAATAACTCAACAATAGTAATTAAGGTTAAATCTTTGTTGAGTTTTGGAACCAAAAATAATATAAGTTGTCTATTCGTATTTGCATATTGTGTGTGTGTAGATGCATCCATTCATGTGTGAGTGTGTGTGAGATACTCTTAAATAGTAAACCAATACTATTTTAAATTATTTATTTTTTCATAATCATATGCATATTCAAATAGTCAATTAATATGTTATATAACTTGCAAAATTGGGTGCATTTATTATCTGAGGTAAATTTAACTATGTGTTTAAAATAGTTGAAAGGAACATCTGATTTTGTGGTATTTGAGATGGAATACAAATCATATTGATGTTATTAGTATTGAAATAAGCTCGTTGATGCATTTTGATATTGGGAAATAAAGAGAAAAGATGGAAATTTATGTTATATGGATGAATAACATAATGTTGGGTTACAATTTAAAATTTTAGTAACTTAATGTCATGATTTATAGTCTTACCTAGATGGTTTGATTTTATTGATGACTGTTTTGAAATTTATGTATGTATCTAATTTTATAGTGAAAAGTATAAATTTGATGTTTTTAGATTCATTACATTGCATTTGATGGAAAAAATCAATGTATTTGATATTTCTTTGTTTTAGCATATAATTATCTACTTGTAGGGAATATTATTTATGAATCTATTGGTTTTAATATTATTCAATACATAAAACCAAATCTTGTGTTAATGACCCTAAATAAGTAAGTGAGATGAATTCCACTTGATTAATTAGTGTCAATAATATACAAATAGATATAATTTGATTGAGTGGCATGTATGAAATTAATTGATTCTTGAGATCAATAACTATATGAAAAATTTGGCCAAAGTAGTGTTTATAGTTAAACATTGTCATTTCATCTATTTTATTTAGCTTACATGTTTTTTATGATATAATGTCAGAATGGGTTTATTTATGATATATATCATGTATTAATTATCTTACAACATGTAGGTTCTATTCGTCACTCTTGATTTTTGAACTGTCATTATCTACCCATATATAAAGGGAGGGTCACTCCCTAATTGGGAGATTGTGTAGTGGATCGATGGTTTGTGGTTGGTTTGGAAACACACTCAGATGATTCTCTCCCTCCCCTTAGTAGTATTACACTGATGAGAACATTTGAGATTACTTATGGATATTGTGATTTCATTTAGAATCACATCCTCCATGGACCTTTATATCATTCTATATTGATATTAAGACATGTACTATGTTTAAACTATAATTTTATATTCATATGTACCATTACAATAGTTGGCTATAACACTATATCAGTTGTGGCTGGATTTGTAATATTACTTTTATGATATAAATGCAGTCTTCATTTCTATATTCAAAATTATATCTATTCTTGATATGTATATCGATATTGAGATCGTTAGCTAAATATATTAGCACTAGACATTTTTTATGGTTAGCTAAAACTAATGTATTTAGTTAAAGATCACTTTATGTAGGTTTCATCATGATGAAATTTGTTAGTTGAATTTGTGTAATTGTTTAAAAAAATTACCCTATTCTAGTTAAACCCATTAGGGTTATTAGATTTTTGGTGCTTTGGGTTTTGAACCACGGTCCCTTTTGGAAGTTTATTTCACTACTTTATGCCTTGACTGTGTTTGTGTGTTGAGTTAAGTTTAGTTACAGTTGACTTGTTGGTTTATGCATTGTGTTTGGATTGAGCCCTTAATTATAAAGAAATTGATGTTTAAACTATGACCCAATTGCATCATGCTTATTGGATTTTGTAGGTGTTAAAAGCTTTATATTTGGTTATCTTCTTCAAATACCAACCAATGGTTAGGGTGGGTAGGGATAAATGTTGATGGTTGGGCTTATATCACACACAAGGATGGGTTTAATGTTTGATCTCTCATTGGACTTAAACATGTTAGTAGAGATTGGTTTTGCATACGATTTATAGCACATTGTTTTATCTTGATGTGGATTTTGTTTGTCAAGGTTTTATATGAATGTGTCAATGATATTTTTATATTCAACTATATATTTTATCCATTATGATAACCTTACGAATTTTAAGAGTAAATAAAGTTTCTTTTGTATTGCCTATTCACTCCTTTCATTGTATACATTCATTGATATAATGATGAAGTAATGTTATAGGAAATGAAGGAATTATGATTATTGTGTTCTAAATGTGATCTAAAATGATTATTAAATAGGATTCATACCTGAGTGGATGTTTATTGGTCAATACATATATAACTTTCTTTACAATGCTTTGATCCATGGAAATTTGGAAATGTTTCTCAAAGTTTATTGTTTTGAGTGCTAGTATTTATTGGAATGAAATGTAGAAGAGAATAGTCAATTACTAATATTCCTCAAAGTTCAATTATTAAGATCATAATTTTGGGTTTGTAATTTTATTTAAATTTTTTTATTAATATTCACTACATATATTATTATTCTAGTCTTTGATTTGTATTTGAAAATGATTATTGTTAATCATTACTATGATTTAGATATGATTGAGTCTCTGAATATTGATATGGTCATAATATTTAATGGTAATATAGTAATGTGTTTGGTCTTAATCAATTTGTAATCTGACTCATATGCGGGTTGTTTTAGATTCATAATATAAATGAATATTTTGGTAATTGTTATACTTCTTACATACTAATCAATATAGATATACATTATTTTACTTGTATCATTTGAAATAATCTTCCTCATGTAAGTTTATGAATGAATGATTTTAAATATTATTTTAGGTGTTTATTTTTCTTTATGATATAGACATTTATTAGTATGAAAACTTGTTAAATTTTTGATAGTTGTGTATGCATTTTGAAAAAGAATTAAGTGTCTCTTTATCTTAATAATAATTTGTATGGAGTAATAATGAAATATGGATTTCATATAAAGGAAATGACTATAGAGGTTGTATGTTTATTTTAATGTTATTAAAATTAGTTGGTTTTGCATTACAAAGTTCTGTCTTACAAGTTGATAATGTAATTCATTTATGAATTTGTTCATTGATTATTACTTGGGAATTTTCATTAATGTTAAAAATGAATTATTTACCTTTATTTCATAAACATTAGGTAAATTTTGATGAGGTTTTGATATTGATTATAATCATTAAATAAGTTTGAATAATAATCCTTAAATTATTATGGATTTGAACATGACTATACTTGATTATTCTTTCAAGGGAAATTATAGAATGGTTATCGAGTTTCTATGTTTAGGATATGATTATGAATTTTAATATAGTTTAATTAATTTATATTTATCACTTACATGTTACTATTTTGAATTTACATGTATATGGATTAAGTTCTTACACTTGATGCCATCAAATGTTTATTTACTAGTGTGTGTGTGTGTGTGTGTGTGTGTGTGTGTGTGTGTGTGTGTGTGTGTGTGTGTGTGTGTGTGTGTGTGTGTGTGTGTGTGTGTGTGTGTGTGTGTGTGTGTGTGTGTGTGTGTGTGTGTGTGTGTGTGTGTGTGTGTGTGTGTGTGTGTGTGTGTGTGTGTGTGTGTGTGTGTGTGTGTGTGTGTGTGTGTGTGTGTTTGTGTGTGTGTGTGTGCGTGTGCGTGCATGCATGCGTGTGTGCATGCACGTGTGTGTGTGCATGCACGTGAATGTGTGTGTGTGTGTGTGCACGTGCATACATGTGTGTGTGTTTGTTTGTGTGTGTGTGTGTGTGTGTGTGTGTGTGTGTGTGTGTGTGTGTGTGTGTGTGTGTGTGTGTGTGTGTGTGTGTGTGTGTGTGTGTGTGTGTGTGTGTGTGTGTGTGTGTGTGTGTGTGTGTGTGTGTGTGTGTGTGTGTGTGTGTGTGTGTGTGTGTGTGTGTGTGTGTGTGTGTGTGTGTGTGTGTGTGTGTGTGTGTGTGTGTGTGTGTGTGTGTGTGCATGTGTGCGCGTGCGTGCGTGTGCATGTGTGTGATTTACTTGTTTGTAAATATGAATAATGACTTATTAATATTAGGTTATTATAGAATTATGTAAGTAATATTTTGATAACTTATTAGTGAGAAGGACTTGATGTTCTCATTTTGCATTGATTTATCAATATATGAGATCATAAGGGAATCACTCAATTGATTAACAAAAATAAGTAAATTGTAATGACTTAGGTTCTTTTAGAGTATTGTTTGAATGTAAATTTAATTTCATATGAGTAAGTATTTTTGTTTGAACTATACATTGGGTATGTTCTACAAAATTATTTTTATTCCTCAAAGCATTTATTTGAATATGACGGTTCTCATGCATTTATTGTGTTTCAAGAGTTAATTTATAATTTTGGTGTATTTATTCCATAGTGTAAGTTTACTTAGTAAATATAGAGATTTGTATGCTTTTCATTAGATTATTTTCTATATTCCTTTCATCTCTCTTTTGAAATGTTATTAAGGAAGTTGAGTATAAATCATTAAATGTTTGAATTTGAATTTTGGTCAAGTGAATAGTTATGGTAAGCTTATATAGTACAATGATGATCATGATTAGAAAACCTTGGGTTAATTTGTAAAGCATTATTGATATTGTATTGGTTTTATTAAATTAGGTTGAGATACCTTGTGATATTCAATCTCGTGACTAATTTAGATGTTGATGTAATAAACATCTAAAGTATAAATCATGGTTTCTATTAATATTGGTGCAAGAGTATGCTCGAATATTGGTAAAGAAAATATATTTATTAATTTTTTTAGTTATGTTTTAATTGGTAAGGGTTGATGTATGGTTTTATAAACCCATCAAGATAATTGATAACCCATCAAGAATATTTATTAGGTAGTTGTTTGATGTGGTTATTTATATAGTTTATTTTAATTTTTTGATTGAATAATTAAGTTTTAAGGATCTGTAAGGGGTCATATGACCTAATACAATCTCATGGATGACATTCAATATGTATAAGTGCTTACACATCTGAAATACAATCCAAGTGAATATCTAGCTTATGTATGCTTTGAGTGTACTTATGTAAATTTATTTATTTAATTTATAATGTTATTTGATGTTATGTGTTAAAGAGAAATAGTTTATTTTTTTATTTATGAATCTATGATGAAATGATCATTTATTACTTTTATTGAGTGCTTGGTTATGTTAAAACTAGTGAGAAAGGTGGTTTAATTATGGTTATGGACACTGATGATGTTGATGACCTCACATGAGTTTAATAGGTGTTGAAACTTAAATGACACTAATATGTAATTTAAAATCTATAAATGATTGTCTTCATGTGTTTCATGGTTAAGTGAATGTTGTTAATGTTTACATGTTTTTTAAGGTGTTGTTTATCATATTAAGTATGCACACTTAATGTTATAGTGTTCCTAGATACTTCCATTTATAACATTGATTACACTAAACTCTAATTTATCTTTACATTGTGAAACATAGCTATTCAAAATCTTAGTCACTAACTAGCTTGTATGTTGGTTATGCAAGCATAACTTCTTTAGAAGTAGGTTTTTAAAAACTCAAAATTTTAGGATTATGACATTTGGTATTAGAATTTTTATTAGGATAAATTAAAAAAAAAACTATGAAATATTTTACTTAAAATACATGTTTTAATATTCTAAGATGGTTATAATTAGAGAAAATCATAATCATCAGAATAATGGAAGTGATCTAGTTGATAATCATGAACCAAATCAACATGATCATGTTGACACAGATGTGGAACATAGTGGTAACTATGCTGAAAATTAATATAACCTTGAATAACAAGTTATTGAGGAATAAAATGTTGTATTATATGACATACTTTGTGAATCACATGACATTCAGGGATGAATGGAAGGTTTAGGTCAAAGTTGACCAATTTTTAAAACCTTCAAGAGGGTGGGCATGAAAAAGAGCTTCTTAATGAAATTCCATGGTAAAAAGAGGTTGTCGAACCCATTATTAAGGAGCTATAAAAAATACATCCTCCCATATTATCTAGTGAAGAAATCGGTGATGCCTCTAAGGCATGGATAATTAATTTACAAAAGTATTTAACTTTGCATAATATGGGTTCTAACATTAAAGCACACATCATAGCTTATCAATTGGTAGGTGGTGTTGTTTTATGGTAGAATCATTTATGTGGCATGAAAGGATATGATTCCACTTATTTTTCATGGAAAACCTTTAAAATTTAGTTTATAAAAATTTATCTAAATAACATTTATAAATATTAGAAAATCATAGAGTTTTAGTTGCTAAAACAAACAACTATGACAATTTTAGAATATTAGAACAAGTTTCTAGGACTCCTACATCACGTAAATTACATGAAAGATCAAGAAATGAAGGTAACGAAGCTGAAACTATGGTTAAATTAGATAATCATGTATGATGTAATCATGACCAATCCAAAAAAATTAGTTTCTACTTTGGACTTATCACACGTGTTGAAGAATAAAAGAAGCCTCACCAAAAGGCAAGACATTTTTTTTGAAATAGTATGCAGAAAGAAAATTCTAAGTTATCGATACCCATAGTATATAATAATTTCAATAAAAAAATATTCTAAGAGAACCACTATAAAATTTTATAATTCTAGAAATAAATTTCAAAATACAAAAAGTTCTAAGTCACACTATTTTGTAACGAAGAATGTTGAAACCAACAATTAGCAAAGCTTTTGTCGACCAAACATAGGAGTGAATATCATTCCTCTTAAAAATATGTTTGTTGTGACATGTTTTTAATTCAATACATCCATTACCACAAATACTACCCTAAGTTAAAGAATAACCATAAGGTCTACCTAGCTGTAGATAATATGAATGCAAAATTTTAGTCAACACCTATTGAGATTAGAGGTATAATTTCAAGCTTCTAATTAATTATTTTGATTTATTTAAGATAAATATATAGTTTTATATCTCATTTTAATTATTTTAAGTATAAAATAAAACCAAATAGGCTTACGAAAGATGGAAAATAAAGTTTAGCACTAGGAAGAAAATTGTTTAAAATGAATGCCTATAGCAAGTTGAACTTAATTTCGGAGATTTGAAGACTTGTGTGAACCTATTACTTCACCTTAGGGATATTATGAAATTATAATAGGCATGTATTGGAATAAAGTGCATAAAGATAAGCTAGATTATTTTAATAAAAGAGTTCAATGTTTAGATGCTAAAAGAAAACTAGTAATTATTCAAGGAATCAATAAATCTTTAACTAAATGAATTATTTTATCTATACAACTTAAGAAGGATGTTATAAATGGATTTCAACTATATGACATCAAATTAAATGATATTTTGAAATAAATTACCTATGTACTCCAAAAAATACCCAATTTTAGAGGAATTTGTAGACGTTTTTCTAGAAGAATTACCAAGACTACCTCCCAAAAGGATATTTGACTTTGTAATAGATGTAACACCTAGAAAAAAATATAAATATAATGTAATTTATTAGATTAAAATAGATAATATAATGGAAATTAAGGGTCAAATATAATAATTTCTAGACAATAGAATGATTCACCCTAGTGTGTCAGTCTGGGACGCTACAATGGTGTTTGTAAAGAAGAAGGATGTGACGCTCAGATTATGCATTGACTATAAAATACTCAATAAGATCACAATAAATAATAATTATCCTATCCCTCACATAGATGATAATTTTGATCAAATAAAAGGTGTAAGTGTATTTTCAAATATAGATCTTCGATCAGAGTACCACCAAATCCATATCAAATATGAATATGTCCATAAGACTGAATCTTGAACTAGATATGGAAACTATGAATTTTTAGTTATGTCCTTTACACTAACTAATTCTCCTATAATATTCACAAATTTAATGAACAATGTACTCAAAAATTTTCTTAAAAATTTTGTGCTGGTATTTTTGGATGACATTTTAATTTATTATAAGAGTGAAGAAGAACATAAGAACTACTTAAAGTTGGTATTATAATTTTCAAGGCAACATAAATTATATGGTATGTTATCTAAGTATTCTTTCTTTCAATCTATAATTCACTATTTAGGATATGTAATTTATAATGATAGACTTGAAATTGACCCTATAAAAATTGTAGACATTAATGAGTGGCTATCTCTAAGGAATGTATGTAAAGTGAGAAGCTTCATGAGGATTGATAGTTACTACTATAGGTTTGTGAAATATTTTTCAAGGATCATAAATCTTATAAATTCCTTGAAAAGGAAGGTAAATAAATTTGAATGGTCCCCTAAATGTAAATCCACCTTTCAATAATGAAAGTATTTGTTAACTTGAGCCCCTATTTTGACTATACTAGATCGAAATAGAAACTTTGAAATTTGTACTGATGCTCGTAAGTTAAGATTTGGTGTTATTTTGACTCAAAATTGTAAAGTGGTTTCCTCTGAGTTTATAAAACTCAAAACTCATGATCATAATTACCCCTCTCATGATTTAGAATTAGTTGTTGTTGTTTATGCCTTAAAATATTGGAAGCATTTCCTATTAGGAAAGCACTTCAAGATTAAATCTGACCATCATAGCCTTACACACTTGTTTCATCAAGATGAGTTGAATTCAAGGAAAAGAAATTGGCTAGAATTTATAAGTAATTTTGATACTAATATTCATTATGTGAAAGGGAAAGAGAATAGGGTGGTTGATGCTCTAAGTAGGTGAACCTACATTTCTATTATCATCATTCTCCAATATGATTTTAAGAACCATGTGCTTGAATATTATAAATATAATCCTAAATGCCTTAAAATCTATGTTGAAGTAGACTCTAAATGTTTTGAATTTAATTTTTTAGTTGATATAGATGGTTTGTTGAGACACAAAGATTAACTTTCCATTCCAAAATCAAGAAATATTAGGGAATAGGTTTTAAATAAAGTGAATTATTCACCTCATTTCATTCATACAAGTGTCAATAAAATGACACAAGATATTAAAGAGTTATATTTATGTCTTGGGTTAAAGAATGATGTGGTTATCTTTATAGGCAAGTCCTTAAAATGACAACATGGTCATCCAGGAGGATTTATTTACCCTCATTCCATTCTAGAAAGTAAATGGGTTTTAATATCTATGGATTTCATCATGATATTTCCTATATATCATTAAAACCTTGGTTCAATCCTAGTGGTGATTGATAAACTCATTAAAGTGACACACTTTATTGTAGGCAATATCATGAATGATATTACCATCCTTGACAAGATATTTTTAAAATAAGTAGTTCACTTTCATGGTGTACATGAATTTATTATCTCATATAGGATAATTTTTTCACTTCTTGGTTTTAGACAACCATGATGGTTTATTTTGGTACACAATTGAACCAATTCAACTTACATCCATAAATAAATGGGTAAACTAAAAGGCTGAATATGATTGTTGAGGACATGTTGAGAATGTATCTCATGGATCAACAATAAAAATGGTAAGATTTATTACACTTGGTATACTTTTCCTATAACAATTATATCATTATGTGATTAGGATGGCACCATTTGAGGCCTTGTATAGACAAAAATGTATAACTTATTTAGGATGGAACAACCTAGAAAACTAGGTATTTTTTAGGTCCTAAAACTTTGTAAGAGTATGATGAGAAAATGGCTATCATATGACAAAGATCAAAAGTTTCCTTAGATCAATAGAAAAGCAATGAAGATCTAAAAATATTTCATAGATAATTAAAATTTTTAGATAAATTATTTTTTAGGGTAATTCCATGTAAAATTTAAATTAAGTTTGGTAAAGATGCTAAGTTAACACCACCTTGTGTTTGACCTTTCGACATAGTGGAAAAGATCATCCTGATAGCTTACCATCTTACTCTTCCTCCTTATCTATATAAAATCCATAATGTTTTTTATGTAGCCTTGTTGAGAAAATATGTTTCGTAACCCTCATATGTGTTAAATTATAACAATATCCAAGTGAAGGACAAATAAATAATTCATCTTAAACCTATGAAAATTCTAGTTCAACATAGCATTGAGATGAGGAAAATAAAGTTCCACTAGGGTAATACCCCTCACATCACACTTTAGGTAAAACTAATGGTTTATTTTCCCAAAATAATAGATCTTATGAGTTTTACAACTATATTAATGTATTTATATATTTAAAAATAATAATAATAATATAGATGATTCAGATTGAAATAAAAAATTATCAAACGTGATAAAAAAACACATAGAATGGTATTGAGTTAGTCGATAAAATTTTGAGAAAAAATTATAAAATAGAATTATATCAGATTGACTAATGTAGCTATAAAATATATACAAATGAATCAAGATAGATAATATAGTTGGGAAAATAAATACTATGTCAAGATGTTTGATATATAGTTATGAATGGACAAGGAAATGTATTGGGTTAGTCAATATAATTACTAAAAATTAGAATACTATATTGGGCTAGTAAATAAAATTTCACTAAAAATATATGATGTTTTCAAATATGTTTCTAAGAGTATAAAAACAAAAATATGAAAATAATCTAACTAGAGGGGTGATAATATCCATGTCAGGTTCACCAAAATGTATCTATCGACTAGGATGGCCTATAACTATCCTATTTATATCAATAGACTATGATGTAAATAGAGTCATAATAATAAATATTATGTATACTTGGATGATTGTGCAAGGAATTGGAATAATTTTATACCTAGAAGAGGGTAATTTACACTCAAATGTCAAGAGGAAGTGGTTCCAAAGCCTAAACCTATGACATGGGATATGGATCTCACTAGGACTCAATCATGGCTAAGTGATTATAATGACGGAAGTAAAATTAAATTATGGGTAAGAATTTATAAATAAGGTAGGATGCAAAGGTCAACCAAATGTGTGTCTATGTAATCTAAAGTGATAAATGTAAATCCTAATCAACCTTATATATATACCAGCTTATTTGGAATAAGGTATATCGTAAGAAAAGATACACACATACATCCAAAAATTAATAAACCAAGCATTGTATAATATACTAAGAAAGGGAAAGAGTAAAGGGATAGAAATAATTACCTTTATGTGGACCCATCAACACTTCAATATCCCAGTTTGCCTCATGTGGAAATTTTCAATAGATGTTATAGGTTGAAGACCTTAAATGGTAATTTTAAGATCTAGTTATATTTAGTTAGGAAATCCAAATACTTGTCCTATTTAGATTCAATGGAAACATAAGAAAATACCTTGAAGATAAGGTTATAAACTTGTAATTATCCAAAATAATTCGTAGGAATATAAATGCAAGTGCAATTAGAGTGTATGAATGTGAATATTTTTTAAGAATGAAATATGACCCCTATATATTTGGATCCAATACCCTAACTAACCTTAAAATCTAATATATAAGTATCACCCATGAAAATATAATTATAATATGTTGATTGACATAGTACAAGATCATCCAAGCTAATATAATACAAATGATAGAAAACATACTCATAATTATATTAAGTTGTTTGATACATTATAGAGAAGACAACATATGAAATAGACTATATTATCCAAGTTGATACAAAAGGTATATGGAAGCTAACAATCCTATACAAATAAAGATGAAGAGATAAGAAAAAAGGAGACTTAGAGGAGGTTAAACTGATAGTAATGATTTTATGACTTAATAGTAAGCACACATCTCTAAAAAATTTCCATGAGAATATCTCACCCAATTATTGGTTCACACTTTAAGGCATGAATTAAATAATATTGATGTGATGACAAGACTCTAGATGAGAAAATATCAATAAAGTAATAAAAGTTACCATATCAAGTGTATACAATAGATACTATTAAGATATGATATGATTTAACACTTTTCATAAATAAGGATTATTATGAAATAGATTAGCCTAATCAATAAAGGAGTAAGTTATTATAAAAATAGTCCAATTAATGAATTTATATTCTAATAATAAATACTAAATCTAAAGATATGCCAAATATATAAATTACAATGTTAAATATTCTAATAATATCAATACAAAGAGAAATTGTACTTAACTTATACACTGATGCATAGGAAAATTTAATTAATGAAAGTGTAAAAATATACTATATGATAATTATGATCCATTCATCATATTATAAATAATAACTTTCTATTATGATGAACACTTGCATCACCCTATGGACACTTGTATTAACATTATTGTCTGTGCTTCAATTCATCTATCCTATATAAAATATTGACTATTAACTAAAACTTCCACTAGGTATTTTTGGGTTTTTTTTACGTTTAAAATTATGTGTCCAAATCATCTGCATAGATTTTTAATCTTATAATATATCTCAAAACATATATTCTTTTTTTAAGTCTTCTCAATTTTTGAAAAATTGGTTAGTGGGATCACAATGTTGAGAAGACATCAAGGACCTCTTTATCAATGAGAATTATGTACATATCCAATACTCTAAATATGGCCTTATACATATGTATTTATCCCCTATGTGTTTTCTTATGTTTAAATAATTGTGTAAAATATTGTATTCAAGTGCATGTAATGATATAACTTGTAAATTGACAAATATTAATGATGGGTTTTTTTTTAATTGCTTCATACTTATAATATGAATAATCCTATGACTGATATAGAAATAGGGAAGCATAGGATAATATAGATAAATTTTAAATTGATTGAATGAGATTGAATATGTTCTTGTTTGGTGTTTTTTATATGAATAATGAGTTTGATTTATATTATTTTTATACCACTTATTTTGAAATTTTACTCATGAAAGGATTAATGAAACATAATAGGTTGACCCATACATTTTGAAATATTTTCAAATTTGATTGTTTAGAAGGCATGAACACTTTCATTAAAGGATGGATAATAGCATCTATGTTACTTTTCAAGTCTAAACACAAGTTTTCAAGAATAAATAAGGTTTTTAGAGATCTATAACTAATAGTGAAGTATATATATCAGAATTCAAGCGTATCATGGGCTAAATCTGATCTAGATAATCAAAATAATAGGTTCATGCTATAAGATAATCATTTTGGCCTAGTAAGGTGGTGAATGTGAGCCCATTGAATACCATGAAAGCCAATAAGTTAAGGGTAGAGTATTGAGTGATATTTATCAATTGTACAAGACTATTTTAACATATAAATCCATGTTTAACTATCTACACCCCCCTTACTATAGTGATGCATATGGATGAAATTATTAGTTTAAAGGAAATAAATGTCTACCATGGTGTGTAAAAAAAACCTATATTTTATTTATCCAACTTTTAATTTCTTGTATGTGTATGACCTACAACCAATAGATTGTTACCGATGCATTTCATGCATATAATCTAAAAATGAATAATTAAAATTTCCTTGAAAGAAAAGAGAGAAAGGAAGGAGTACACTTGTGTGTTGATGTAAACAATTCCCCACTTGGTATTTTGATTTGGTAATGATTCTTTCTATTTGAATCATATTAGAGATATACACAATTAAACATTGGAGATGTGAATATGGGAATTAGAGGATGATCATGCCACCAATATATTATAAATGTGAGTTTTTCCAAGTCCATTGAGAGCTCAAAATTTCAATTCCACAACTCTAGTGTATCATAATATATCCAATCTCTCCTAACTAAAATTGTATAACCATATCAACTCTTAATAATATAAAATAGTGTCAAGTCCATTGAGAGTGTAGAATATATATTTCGTTAATTAAAGAAGCCAATTACTTCAACAAATAAAATCTCAAACAATGCATTTGGGTAGAGTCAATGCATGAATATTTGTATATTCTAAATAATGTATTTGTAATTTGGTAAATTTACATGGAATTTGAACCTCAAATGTGTCTCATGATGAAGTATCTAACATAATTTAACCTATTCTCTATAGAATATAATATGCATCACAAATATAAAACAAATTGTCCCAAATATGTGTTAAATGTATAAAATTTTATTTCGTGTATATATCTGAATCATGTAAAATGAATTAAATTAATACAATTATGTCAACTATATGTATGTGGAATCATGTCTCTATGACATTATCCCATTAAAATCCCCTACCCCCCACATTCAAAGTGAGGGGAATGAAAGAGTGATAGTCACCTTATCTCAAAAGAGTAAGATAAATATGTTGTATCTATGTGAATCATGTGGTAAAGAAGCATATAATAGTATCATGTAAAATTAGATATATAAATTAAACTCATAGTATGAATATATAATAAGTGATAAGATGCATGATGTGTAACACGGAAACATATATAATATAACAAGCTCCATAAAAAATCAAGCACACACATATAATTACTCAAATGTTATACAAATAGGGGTATAAGGAGACCATAAACAAGGGTCATGTTCTAATTCTTACACTCAAGGAGAGGACATTTTAAAATGCCCACACACTAAATAAATAATCAAGATTTAGTGCACTATGGCAAAAAATAAAGGAACATGTTCAAATGTTCCATAAGTGATATAAAGAAGCAAACAATAAGTACACTCAATTAATCCATATAAAGGGATGAAGTAAATTAAATAGAAGCATATCATAAGTATGTCATATTATTACCTATACATATATATTAGAAAAATGTCATGTAAAATAACATATAAAGTATAATGTGTAAGATTTCAACATTAGTAGAGGTGTGTGTATATGTCAGTATACAATTTCAATGTGATAATGAAAATGATCATAAAATAATATCACAAGTGTCAATCATGATTATATAGAATCAATATGTCCCAAATGTAATGTGTCACATGGGAAAAGGAAAGGTCCAACATTTTCATGATCATGTATCATGGATCTCATGTATACATGTATCACACTCAAGTAGCCATGAAACATATGTGTGTATAGAAATGATATTCTATCTACTAACATAAATTAAAAAAACATATGAAAAATCTAATAAACATGTGAAATGATAAATATTTTTGTATTTTTTCTTTATTTAAATGTTTTTGTATTGTCTTGAATATTTTATTTTTGACTTTTTTTATTGTTTTATTTTTTAAGATTTGTTTGAAAAGAGAGTTATAGTCAAAGATCCCATAAAAAGGATCCTCATATGGTATTATATACTCTACATATGGTATATTAAACTAATCATGCTTATAAGGATCATGTATATGTTCCAAATATGGAACTAGATAATCTATAATACTCTGTGAATTCCTCATAGGACTCTGTGGTTGTGAGGTGGTATTAGAAGGTGCAGTGGTTTATGAAACCCATTGTTTAATTCTCTATGATTTTATTGGTGCAATATTATGTATTTGTATCCATTATAAAACATGGTGCTTTATTTTCAATATTTATCTAGGTCACGAATGTGTAAGTGACGATCTCTAAGAATCTACTATAGATCTTTGATGTAATGGCCTCTCAAGTATTCATCACGTAGGAAATGAGATTATTATTTTCTTACCCTTTAGTGCATGATTAACCTTATTAGATCATACAATTATCTATCATGGAATAAATTTTACCTTTTACAAAGGATATTCATATTGAATCCCTAAAACTATTATTACCCTATTAGCTAAATAAATTTAAGACATTTATGCAATATAAAAGGTACTACATCGAGATTATGAATCCAAGGTCATCCTAATAACTTATAAATGACTCTCATATGTGGTATATCTGAATATTTTTTGGTCACATGTGTTGGACCAAATTTTAAATGTAAATAAATCTCATAAAAAACCTTTTGTGTCTTTCCATAAAATGATTTTTCCATTTTAGTCAAAGGAAATAAATCATCCTATGTGTATCTAAAATGTGGGAGTAATATCATGGTACATATAGTCTCACTAGAACCATTATCAAACATATCATTTTTTATAATTTAATGATAAATATTTCCCTAATAAATAAATAATTAATATCAAAGCCACCATCCAGAATCTCATTGTCATAAAAATTAGAAACCATGCCATCCTATCATTCATAATTCACCACTAAAGGAAGATCAAATGGTTAATTCTCAGTAGAGGAAAAGTATATGTGGTATATAAAATTTTAACTCATTTTATGTCTTTATAATTGTATTATAATTTAAAATCAAATATCATTTTATTTTTGTAATCTTTAGCTTGTGATCCTAAATCTTTTGGAGAATCCTCAAAGATTAGTAGATCACTATCAATAAGATATTTTATCTTAGGATTTAATTTAAAACATTTGTTTATATAATTAACAAAACATTAGTGATTATAACAATAATCATTGACATAATATCCTTTGGGTAAAAATTGAATCATATCAACCGCTAAAGGAGGAGGTAGAGATATGATATGATACTCCACTATCTTTGGAAGTAGTGAAGCTAGAAACTTAGGTAATCATGTAAATTATCTCTTAGGTGCATTGGATAAAATGAATAAAGGTGGTAAATACTTATTTTTATATTAAATATTATGCTATGTACATTTGATTTATTTGATCATGGAGGCCACATATGGCAGATCTACAAAACATAGCAAGATTTTCATATGTAATGTGTTTAATAGAGTATCTTTATATTGGGAAAAATTATGTAATAAATCCACCATTAAGATCTTATAATTAGCCTTATTTTAGTGGTTATAAATATTATTTTACAATGATAATGGTCTCATGTACTCTATTTTGATTATCTTTTTATGAACAATAACTTATATGAATATAGTCAAATCTTGATCAATGATATCTTTTAAGGGTAAACCTTTACAATCAGAAGTGATGAGTTTTGCATTGTTTTTGAGACATTACATAATATCCACATCACTTGATATTTGGGTTTCAAAAAGGGTGACATGTAAAATATCCTTATAGATAGTTGATAGTTTTAAAATATCATGGATTGAGATTGTAGCATGTCTATTTATAAGCTTAAGAATGCATGGTTTATAACATGCACATTGGTGACTTTTGAAGCTAGATAATGGATCAATGGTACTTAAATAATAATTATAAAGAGGGATTAGATTTTTATCGTGTGTTAATCTTTCTCTTTATTTTTTAACTTTGTTAACTACATTTGAGAATAGTTTTGATTAATGTAACAATGTATGTAATAAAATAAGTAATGATTGTCATAATGTTTTTAAAAAAGGAAAATTTTCTATATGTATTCATTTTAGTAAACATAAGTTATTCCTTTGAAATTTCAAAGAAATGTAATTTTAAAAATATATTTTAACAATTCAATTTCAAAAAATCAAAAAACCCTAGGGCACACTAGGATTGAAATGAAAAATACTAAGAGGTTGGGTTCACTAAATGTTTAACCAATTTTAGAAGTAAGGATTAATATGAAAGAGAGTAACTTAATAAAAAAGGATTAAATTAATCTAAAAATCAAGCTAATTAATTAATTTAGATTCTAATAATATCCTAATAAAAAATATTGAATCTAATCATATGTCAAATATAAAAAGTATAACATTCAATATTATGATAATATAAATATGAAGTAAAAATTATACTTATCTTATAAAGTGATTCATTATAAAATATGAGTAATTTAGGTGTAGAAATAGATTATATGATGATTTTTATATAGTCATTATATTTTTTAAATTAGATTCATGTCAGTACAAATACTTGTGTTACCTTGTGGACACTTGTGTCGATGTTATTATCTATGCTTCAATACATATGTCATATACTAAATATTTATTATTAATTAAAACATACACTAGGTATTTTTGGGGTTTTTATCACCTTTTATATTATATGTTTAGATCACATTCAAAAAAAATTGATATGATAATATACCTCAAACCCTAGGTACTCCTCTTAGGTCTTATCACCTTACCAAAAATGGGTTAATGGTCTCATGAATTAAATATTTCCTCAAGGAACCCTCTATCAATGAGCACGAGATATACAGACAATATTCTGAAGAGGGCCTTAAACATATGTAGTGTTCCCCTATGTGTTGGCTTGTGTGTGAATAGTGGTATATGCAAGTGCATGTAGTAATCTAGCTTTTAACTTGATAAATATTGATCATGGGTAGTTATTTGAATGATTTAAATGTATAATATGACAAATCCTATTATTGATATATAAATATGGAATAATATGGTAGTATAACTCAGTTGTGAAATTGATTGAATGAGCTTGGATAGGTGCTTTCTTTGTATTTTTATAGATGAATAATGAGTTGGATTTAACTTGTATTTATAACACCTTACTCACATAAGGGTTAATGAAACATAATAGGATAAACCATACTTTCAAAATTATTTTATTGTTTATAAGGCATGGATGCTCTAATTATAGGATGAAAAGTAGCATCAACATTATTGTCCAAGTCTAAACATAATTATCTAGGAACAAAGAAGGTTGTTGTAGATTTTTAACTAACAGTAAAGGATATATATTGGAATTCAAGTATATTATGGGCTACAAGTGATATATATTCCCTAACATAGGGAATACTCCCTATATTTATCTCAACATAATCCTAAAATCTCAACTTAAAATATATTGTATGGATATTCCCCCAACATAAGGCATATTGCCAATGTGATCATGCCCCCTATTATGTGGGAGATAAAGTATCCATGTAACATTAGTTAGTTCATAACCATATAAAACTCATATATCATGATTATAATCTATTGGAATAAATACCATGTTAAAAAAAGTGTTAATCGTCAATGTAAAAAACTTATTAAATAGGTATATAAGAATAATATGTATCACACAATAAATTAATTTTTCATTTTTTTGATTGGATGCAACCCACATTAGAAGTGGGAAGACTAGAGAGCAGGGGATTATTTAAATAGAGATAGATCATCAAAAATGGAAGAAGGATACTACCAAATTTGATAAAGGTAAGGCTTATTAGATTTAATGAGATAGGAATGAGGATTTTAATCAGCTTACCAATTCTCTTAAAGGAAAGGGGAACATTGAAAAAATGGTCAAAGAACTAGACCTAAAAAAGTCCTTGATGAGATGGTTCTTGAATGAAATATTGAACCTTAAGATCAAGATGAATGCCCTCTAATAGGAGAATGAAAATTTGACTAAAGCCTTAGCTGAGAAAGAGGAAGACATAAAAATTTACAGGCTTTATTTTAGAGTTGATTTACTAGAGAAAGCAAATGAAAATTTGAAGAACAAAATTAGTTACTTGGTTAATTGCAATAAGGTTTAAATAAATGAAGGCATCTAAAACATGGAGAACCTTAGGAATCATTTAAAAGAATTATTCAAACCTTACTATATAGGTAAAGGCAAGGGTAAAAAGGGCCAATGCAGAAGTGCCCAACATGACATTGACTATGAATTCTTTTTGAAGTAGATTGATTTAAATCTTAATAATATGAAATCATGTTGGGAAGATGTCTCTAGGAGTTTGGAGTAATATAGTTGTTTAGTTGTTTCTAGGTTGTCTTTCATTAGACATGTATCTATTATTTTTATATAATATTGTTTTTCTCTCTTTTGGGCTATGTCATCCTTTTCTTTCTTTTGTAGTGGACCCTCTTCTAGGGTTTGGGGACCCTAGTTCAAGAAAATCCCAACCATAACCTTAATAAAAAGAATTTTCATTTTTTATTTTTTCAATGTTTTTTCATTTTTTATATTCTAAAATAAATATTGAATTAAGAATCCATAGGGGCACACACAATAAGGATTAAGTGAAGCTTAATTGAAATAAAAATATAATCCAAAGTAAAAAAACAAAATAGTCAAGCTAAGGTTACAAACAAACAACAAGAAGAAGGGGAATATTCTAAAGAAACTTAAAATTCCCTTATAAATTAATGCATGTTAGTATGGAAGGTATAAATGTGTGTGTGTGTGTGTGTGTGTGTGTGTGTGTGTGTGTGTGTGTGTGTGTGTGTGTGTGTGTGTGTGTGTGTGTGTGTGTGTGTGTGTGTGTGTGCGCATGCGCGCGCATGCATGCGCGCATGTGTGCATGTGTGCGTGCATGTGTGTGTGTGCACGCGCACACATGTGTGTGTGCCCATGCATGTGCACACGTGCGTGCGCGCGTGCGTGCATTTTTGTGTGTGTGTGTGTGTGTGTGTGTGTGTGTGTGTGTGTGTGTGTGTGTGTGTGTGTGTGTGTGTGTGTGTGTGTGTGTGTGTAATGTGTGTGTGTGTGTGTGTGTGTGTGTGTGTGTGTGTGTGTGTGTGTGTGTGTGTGTGTGTGTGTGTGTGTGTGTGTGTGTGTGTGTGTGTGTGTGTGTGTGTGTGTGTGTGTGTGTGTGATCATGATTAATAAATTTTCCCAAGTGTTTGGAATGGGATCAAAAATCAAATGGAAATGACTAATAAAACATATAAAGTAATGAAATCCAAGTGGCTAGAAGAATATGAAAGTAAAATAAAAGGTAAATGCCAAAGTGTCAAATTTATAAGAAAATACAAAGCAATCAACTCATGGAGGAAGGGGCATGAAATACTTGACATAGAAGGAATAAAAACTATTTATGATAATAAAATTATATTACAATAATTATATATTAAAAAAATGCAAGATATTGACTAGCATAGCTAACTAATGATCTGATTTTAATTATCTTGGGTTATAGGGGTTTGATTTATAATTCAAAATGTAGTAAAATTATGCATGATATGTGTGGTAGCAAAAACCATTATCCAAAAGAGATATATGTGGATATTGGGTTCAAGGAGTTATCTAAACCTCTTATGTAGAATGCATAGGAATAGATTGTAATAAGGCATATGGATGGATATGGTCCATATAAAGAGGTTGAAAATAAATCGTAGATGTTTATGAGTACATAAAGTAGTATGTAATGGTGAAAATTCAAGAATTGGATCTCTAATAAATCTTATGGTAGATGATGGTGTTGTAGAAAAAAATGTATTAGGAACCATAGATGATGATTTTGAGATAGTAGAAAGTATCAAATAAGGTTAAAATATTTTATTCTTATGAAACTCACTTATCGCACATGTGACCTTTGAGGTTATATAGGTAGTTCACAATTTGTGTTACGATTGATGTGCACTTCATAATCATACACAAAGTTGAAATAATTGTATAATGTAGAAGGTATTACTCACATTTGATTAAGCCATGGGTGTCCAAGTAATATACTATATGATCTTTTATCTAATACTATTTAAAATCAAACTATAACATTTAGAAGACCAACTATAACTAGTATTGTAATAATATCAAGTGGTGTGCATTTAATGCATTTGTAACTATGAATAGTCATAGTTTTACTATTTAACTCACTCAATGTCATTGTGACTAGATAAGAATTCCATCATAGTTATATTTTATCTATAATTAGTGTCAATAAAAATTTCATGTGTGATTCGAGGATTATAGTCAACAAATGCATGAATTTAAAAGGTACCATTATTTTATTCATCATTTTATATCTCATGGTCGTAATATTTAAATCAATGCTCTATTCACTGAGGGTTTAAAACCATCCCAATGATATTATCAATCTCATGTTCATGTGAAATAGTCAAATTCAGTATAAATATTATCATATGTACATTATCTTTATTTATATCATTATGATTTGGTAATGTATTGTTAAATATTGTCAATCATTGATTAGGCATTGTGACCAATTCTATTAGGTAAATTAGTGTTCACATTGTTATTAGTGATCTACCATATAGTAAATACTAATAGTTTATTATTTTTAAATTACTATATGGTCAATAAGGTAATACAATTATTATTAGTTAGTCTACACATAAAAAAAATAATATATAATGAATAGTTTATTGTTATTTGTTTAGAATATTTATAAGGATATTGGTTGAGATATATGAGGAGATATGATCTCCATAAATATAGGAAGTATTTTCTATATAATTATATATCCTAGATTAACTATGTAATATAAAAATATAGTGTGTGATATTGTGTGAAAATATAATATTATATTATGATTAAAATATTCACCTATGTATTCTCTGTGTTCAGCTCCAATTGTGTTTTTATGAATTAAATCTTGATGAAAACTTGTCCAAAATATAACAATGGTATCATAGCATTGTTTATTCAAGGATGGGCTTGTGAGAACTTGGGAGGGGTGGCCATTATTTTTTCCATTGCCCCATTTGATGAAAAACCTCATATGCTAGTTTTTAAGTAGTAGTTTTAGCTTTGTGATATGCATAGTTTATTTATGTTGGATTTATGTTAGGAGTAGTCAATTATTGGTGTAGTTTTTAAATTCCCCATCAAAATATCTATAGTATTTGGTGTGATCTAATGTTTACATGTGGCTTTTTCAAACCTATATTTCTTTATAACATTTATTTAACATTTTCACTTCATGCATGTTACATTTGAACATTCATATATACATCAATTTTTCTATCCCTTACATTGGATCTCAAGTTCAATATTAAATCAATTTGACTTATGATTGAAACTTAGATCAATCTGTTCTTATATTCATCCATGCATCAAGACCATGCTATATTAACATCAAATGCCTTTTATCCAATGTCAACCACCATTTATTTATTTGCATATGATATTCATGTAGTTACTTTATATAGTCTTTGGAAATTTATTTTAGAGAATCTAATCTTGTATGTAGTTATACATGATAGTTACTCATGACAATTGTAAAACATAGATATGTATGCTAGGATAATATTTTGTCAAGCTTGTGATTTGACCCTTTCAATAAGACATTTCATTTGAAGCACATTAACACTTACATAATTAAAAATATTTAAAAAGGTGAGTTTTCCACATGCTCACGCTATAGACTCATCTTCATAAGATAGATTTTCTACATGTCAAAATGTAGTTTTGTTGTCTTGTCAGTCAGACCTAACCCATGCATGTAGTCTATCTATTTTATATTTTAGCATTTATTTTGTTATTATTTGAATGTTATAGGTTGTTTATAGTATTAAAAGTGTCAAAGAAAGTTTGTGTCATTTTATTCAATAGATTTATTTTAATTATACAATTTATAGTCATTAAGGGTCAATTACATCTTACAAGTAATGACGTGTCAACTATTTTTAGTTGAGTCTTATTTTGGTTTAAATATTAGTTTAGTTAAGGTAGGTTCATATTTAATAGTGGAATGTATTTAAATAATAAAAATGTCCTTTATTAGTGTAATTTTCATTGTGTGTCAATTTGTAGGTAACAAAATAATAATGAGTCATTTTCAAAATTTGGTCATTATTTTTTAGTTGTCAAAAGCAATAAGTCTTTTATGTTGTTTGGTCATCAAATTAAAAACATATATTGTAATGGATACAATATTGTGTGTATGTGACATCCAAATTATAGGGTGTCTTGTCATAAAAAATGACATGCAAAGGTTGAGATTCAATTTACAATTAGATAAGTAAGAAACAATATGAAGGAGGTCAAAGGCAATGGAGGAAGGAGGTTTTTTAAGCCTCTCATTAGCCACTAGAAATGGGGCCACTTCTACTTAAGTGGCATGTATTTTGTTTTTATAGATGAGTGGTGTGGTAATTGTATTTTTATTTTCATCATGTGTGAAAAGAAGAATAGATGTGTATTCTTGTTCACTTGTATATGTGACTATTCCTAATGCAGTCCCCTAATGTGAACATATAGTGGAAAATTGAAATCATAAAAGAAAATAAGCATCATGATACTTGTATATGTTGAATAGTTAGATGTGTTCCTATTTATAGCTAGGGTTTTTTTAAACCTTAGTAAAACCATTTAAGGTTATGTAGATGGTTCATGCTTGAGTTCCCACACTCATTAGGTTGGGTGTGTTCCCTATAGTGAATGGTTGATAAGAAAATGGTTCTTGTATGTTTTCCCACAATAGTTCAGTCAAATGTTTTCTCGGTAGTTCATGGTTGATAGAAATTTGATGTGTTCTTTCTTATGCCTTCATTTTGAGTTGTGTGAGAAAATCATGATCAAGCAGAGGTGAGTAAGATGTAGAAGAAGTGTGAATTTTTTTTGATGCCATGTAAACACTAAGGGGGAATGTTAGGAAAAATAGTGTTCACATTGTTATTAGTGATTTACCCATGTGGTAAATACTATTAGGTGATTATTTGTAAATTATCACATGGTTAATATGGTAATATAGTTATTATTGGTTAGTCATATATATGTTTTAGTAATAAACAATATATTAAGAATAGTTTATTATTATTTGTTGAGAATATTTATATGGATACTGGTTGAGATATATGGGGAGATATGATCTCCATAAATATAGGAAGTATTTCCTATATAATTTTATATCCTAGAACTATGTAATAAAAAAATTTAGATTGTGTAATATTGTGTGATTATAATATTCACTTGTTTACTCTATGTGTTTGGATCCAATTGTGTTTTTATGAGTTACGTCTTGGCACAATATTATCCAAAAGCTAACATATTCATTCAATGTATAATTATAAGTTCCCAACTAAACATTATTTTTATTGATGAAATTTTCAATCTTATGTCATATTTTGATACATTGATTAGTTAAATGCTTGGAAGCTCGATGGTAATCATAAATTATTTTTTGTTATACACTTAATGGAATGCATGAGTACTATCTGATTCATATTTCTTATTTAGAATAATCACATTAATTTAAAATAATCATTTAAACACTTTTTGAGGTGGGTTTGTTAGTGTTCTAAACTGTCAAGTGTTCCTAGAAGTAGTAAAAATGTGCCTATTATTGATTTATGAAATAGTTTTGATGGTTTTGACCTCATTATTATTTTAAAAATTAGGTTTATCATTAGTCTTAAGTTGTAACATTGTCTTTCTTTGATAATAGGAGTTTATGTATGTAGAAACAATATATGTATACCTTAACATATTTCCATCTATAAGATTAGTTTCAATGTTGTAAAAGTGAATGATAAAGCTCATTATTTAACCCTAAAATATATATTTATGGGGAATATATGTTTAAAGGATTAAAGATAGCCTAGGGTACAGGGATGGTAGACTATATCTAAAACAATCCAATTGTTTAAAAAACATAGATAAACATACAATGAATTTATTATTCTAAGATGCTAAAGATATAAATTACAACTATGATAGATAGTGAAATAATAATGAAAATAAGATAGTTGATTTTAAGGCTAATACAGATCTAGATCTAAAATAGTTAAAAATTGGACTAGATCTAGATTCTAGAATAGTCACCTAATTTTAGAACTTGTGCCTATGTAGTCATAGAAACTTATTTCAACCTAGCATGATTATGTTGATGCTACTATATGACTTGGACAAAGGTGTCTAGTATAAAATACTTTATAAAATTAGATATGACTACCTAAATGATTTTGGGCTATATGTTGCATTCGCTCTAGTACATTTAGATCTAGGTCATGGATTGTCGCTCATTTTTAAATGAAAAAACCATAGTTCTTAATATTATTATTAGTTGTGGAAAAAATGTGTTAGTGTGCATATGGTGTCAAGCTACCCTAAATACCCCTCTATTAATGAGCACTTCCTACATAACCAATACTCTAAAAAGCATCTCAAGCTTATGTATTTCTCTCCTACGTGTTGGCTTATGTGTGAATCATGAAATATGTGATAAGAAATAAAAATAGTGACTTAACTTGTAACTTGGAAAATATAGATCTTAGGATGTTCCTTTAGTAATTTATACCTATAGATTTATTGTCCCTATGAATAATATAGAAATAGTTTAAAATATGGAATATTTGATCAATTGAGTGCTTAATAGAATGATTTTGGTAATTTGCCTTGGTCTCTCTACATATATTATAGGTTTATGAATGAATAAGGGTTTATATTGTATTTATACCAATCCATTTGTATAATCTTACCTTAAAGCACTTAGTCCAACCATAGTAAAATTTTTCACTTATAAATTGGATAAATTTAGAGCACTAGACACTTGTGTTTGGATAGGATACTTACATGAATGCAAGTATTTAACTAGGATGCAAGTGTTTGGAAAATGGGAAAACAAGTGTAGGTCCAAAACTAGAAAATATGGAAGATAAGTAGGTTTATAACATTCCATGAAGGATATAAGGCCCAATTAATTAGAATAACATTAGTTAGACTAAGATAAGTAATTAGTCATAGAGAGATAGTGTATGCAAATATTTTCAATAATACAAAAGTTATATAATCTTAAGGTGAATATATGATATGTATTTACCAAGTGTATAATAATAAGGTGATATATAATTCAAAAATAATGTCTACATTTTCCCCCTCTTTTATCTAGGAATGAAATTACTAGTGTAAAAGAAAAAAATGCATACTTGGGTGTGTATAACACACCTTGTCTTTACTTGAGTCCAACTTGAGTGCTTTGTTAATGAATGACCTAAAATAAAGATCATGTTAAAGTATACAATTGATTCATATAATATGAAATTGAAATTATTAAAATGATTGAAATTAAAAGAGAGTAAGGTTTTAAGGGTACACATGTATCAGTGCAACCATCTTGCCTTTTTGTAATTTGATTTGAATGATTTATCATTATGAATCACTAAAACGAAGATTAGGAAAAATATAAATCTATAAAGTGCATATATATAAAGAGATACAAAGATATATTAGTGGGCACATTTCCCCCAACATTGGAGAAATGATGATTTTTCACCCAAAAGTTGAGATCAACTAAATTATGCAACCAATCATATTTATAATCTAGTGAGTACAAGTAAACCAAGTCAACTTACACTATAAAAATGGTGAGCTTGGATGATGAAATCAACTCTAATATATAAACTTAGCAATACTAAGTAATTTAATCACCTTAACCATGCCAAAAAGTGAACCAAATACTATAATAAATTGGCTCAATATAATTTGTGATAGTCCAACTTGATGGGTGGTGACAGTCCCTAAAAGTGTTTAGAATCTGAAACTAATTTGATTTTTTAATATTATGTGTAAATTACATGACATATGCACCTAATATATGTTTCATGTTAAAAATGTGTATAATAATGGTACCAATGTATAAATTTATGTCATAAATGTATATCTAAATCATATAAATATGTAATTTTGGCTAATTTGAATTTGTGTAAATATGAATAGCATGTTTCCAAAATATTCCCTCATTATATATAAATGAATCTAAAAATTGATATAAGTTCTAATGTGGAGAATATGTCTCCATAACATACCCCAACTACAATCTAAATCTAAGAACTGGTGTAAGTGCCAATGTGGAGGTCACATTTACAAAAAATACCCCACTATAATTTAGGTATGTTTCATAATAAATAAGTGTGGATAAAATTTAAAAAACATGCCCACCACTGAATCTATAATTTTGACAAAAAGTGAAATTCATGCCTCTAAAGCATTCCCCTAGTAATATGCACCACTTTGAAGTGAGGGAATTAGAAACTAGTAATTACCTTACCTCAAAAGAATAAGGTAACCATGTAAATTGTGAAAGTGACATGTAGAATATAGAAGTAACATATATAGGTAGATAAATTATTGAATCATGAATAATGTGATCACACTAAGTCCCAAATGCATGATGTAGATCATGAAAATGTCATGATAGTAATAGTAAAAGGTCAATAAGAAATCAATCACGAACATAATATCACTCAAAATAAAATCAAATTATAACCATCGAAAGAGACATCAAACAAGGTACATGCTCAAATTCTATAAAATCAAAAGGACATGACTTAGTCTAATGTCCACAGAGTAAGAAATGACATATTCAAATGTCAACATATAATAAATAATGCCATATTCAAATATCAAAGAGGCAAACAATGACACAGGGGTTGTAAATAATGGACCATATTAAATTTATGAAATAAGTAAGATAATAGAAAGGCAAAACACTTAAAGAAATTCATAAATGAAATAATAATCAACTAGCATAAACATATCATACTAGTCCTTGGATATATGTGTTAGCAAAAAATATCAAGTACAAATCATATTAAGTACACAATAAAAGATATAAGCATGGATAAAGGCATATGTGACTGAATATATGAGATAAAACATGAAAATTTAAAGTGACCATATAATAATATAACTTAGATGTATCATGATCAAAAGGGTGGGTACTCCCAACATCTTGATGACATGAGTAGAGGGAAATGCCAACATCTAAAAGTGCATAGATCATGTATATATGTATGCCTGGATCACACTCAAAATATGTGTGAACACATGTGTATATAGGAAATACTCATATATCATCCAAAAACATATAGTTTAAAATATATATGTGAAGGATTTAATAGGATATGTAAATGTTAAAAAAATGGATTTTTGAAGCTTTTTATTTTTGTCATTTTTTTGGTATAATTGAGAAGACCAATTTAGGAAGTCATCATCATAATAAGGTGTAATATCACTTGAGTCATGTTTTGTTATTGGTTTTTGTTGATTCAAGGCCACCTATTTGATTTTTCTATGTAATGGTATTCTGATAGCCATTGGTGGGAATAGGCAGACATATCCATCATGGTGTAAGCAAATCTCCCTATCCCTAAAGGTGAGGTGATACACATATATTAACTATTTAGTGTTGCAATTCAATATTTGAACCATGTTTTCAAAAATTTAATGTTGAATATGGATCCTAATCTGATATCCACATGTTCATGGTGATCACCTGTAGTGCACATGCTAATAGAAAATTGATGTACCTAGGTAATTATGGCATTAGTAAAGAGTATGTTAACTCAACTATATTATGTCTCAACTATTGAATGACTGTAGTTATACACATTGCATCCCAATTTTAGTTGTGATAGATTCTAAAAATAAACTCCATCACTAAAATTAATAATAGCTATATCTTCATGCCTTTGTCACTTTGTAGGATGGTTTTCATGTAAATCTTTGGAAGTGGTTTATCTTTTCTCTTCTTGTGCACAATTTGTATGCAACACTCACTTTTATATTTATAATTTTATCTTTGTAATTTATAAAAATTACTTGTATGATACTCATTTATTTGATGATAGTTATAATATGGAAACCCTTGTTTAGGAACAATTTTATTTCTCAATATATGTCTACTAGAAGTAAATATCATGTTATGTTCAAGTAATACGAAATGTATTGTATTTGTAGTATCCTAGTTTGTTTTGATCTATAGAATATATTGTGGAATATTATGATATACCTCCACATTATTTACATGATGTGTCTGAATTTTACCCTTGTATGGTTAACTTAATGTTCAAATCCAAGAGGGGTATATGGAATAATTATTGCTTACATTTTCATCTAACATTTTTCTTTACCCTTATCTTGATTTGGTTATGTATCCTCTATACGTGAGTTTAGATTATATGTATCAGGACATGTAGGTTAAAATATGTTATGTAAAATATTCTCAAATGGATCAAAATTAAGTTTTTGTAATGTCTCATATTCTATATGATGGGATATATTATCATCACTATAATAATAATATGAAACATGGCCATCTTGTTACTCAAAATTGACAAATAAAGGAAGCTAAAATATTGAAGGTATTTGTTATTTTTGTATCAATGGCTCTTTTGGAATTTGTTGTTTAGTGTTTTGACATGGACAACATAACTTAGGTATAGGGATATTTGAGGAACCTTTGCTTCTTTTGAAAGGAGGTTTACAAGACATCCCCCAAAGTCTTTTCTACCTAGTCTAGGTGTATTGATCTTTACGTAGTGGCTCACTATGACCATTCCATTCCTAGGGGATTGTGTTAGTGCTAGATTATTTTATATAAATCCTAAGGATTTTAGTCTTGTGGGGATTGCTACCTATGAAAATCAACATATGTATTTAACATGAAAATTCATAGTTGATTTAAACATCTTAATTGCTTATATGGATTTGAAAATGCATAAACAACAACAAACAAGATCATGTCATAAAAATAAAATTAAAAAAATGGATTATAACTTAGAAACTGATCTACCAACTCTAACAAAGAAAAAAGCAACAAAAAAGAGAAGGGTAGGGGAAAATAAAATATGAGCCTTCTTTTTAATGGAACCTAATATGTTCTTGTATAGTAGAAAAGTCCCTTGATATAACCAATCTTCGGTAGGATTTCATAAAAAAATCATGGTAAAAAATGGTGTGAGAGTCTAAGGGAAATCAACAATGAGAACTAATGGAAAATAACCACTATATACATGTGCATACCAACATATAAATTAACAAAGCTTTCACATAAAAAAATTCCTTAAAGAAAATATTAGTATTCATCATATACTCATTATAATTTACATACTTGAGTCCAAATAACCTTGACTCATGCAAAAATAAAAGATAAATCTATAAAGGAGGAAAATGCTAAAAATAAATACTCATAGCTCACTACTTTAGCCTCTAATATAAAATAGCTATCCCTTACTACATCAACCACTTGATATTTTATAAATAATCTATGTCCAAGATTTAAATCATCTTACTAATGGGGTAGTTATAGAATTTAATGATGATTAGAAATGTGGAGGGAATATGGTTGAGACATTTTGATTTACCATCCAAGGCATAGTTTGTATTTAAATGACATGCCTCATAGAGATAAATATTTTTCTTATTATCCCCCCATGCTTTGATCAATACTCTTATTTGAATCCAAATTTAATCCTACCATTTTATGATATTTTACCACCTATTCAACATTAAATTATGTAATTTTTGTATTCAAATCTATAAGTATTTGCATCTAATTTTTCCCCTACATTCATGTTGTAGGTAAAATCTACATCAAGACCATATTTATAGTCAATTTTTATTAGGTATGATGGTCTATTTCATATGTAAATGGGCATTAATTTCCTAGTTCATAGTTGTTATACTAACTTGGCATGTTGTCTAGATTTATCAAGCTCTACCATTCTCTTCTATGTTTTCTATCTCCTTGATTGAATCAGGCCTCTCTATATTTTCACAGATTCGTAGGGTGGTTCCACTTAGTACTCCCTCAAATCTTCTTTATGATCTTTATGTCTATTCTTAATTTTGGCTGTCAGAGAGGTTAGACATAACATGATCATGCCACATGGCATGATCATGGAGCTCTTACTAAATTTGGATTTTTCATAATGATCTTAATCTCAACATCATTGATCCTTTCATGAGCCACTTATGTTAGATATTTAATGAACCATGATGATTTCGGTCCTACTAGCTCTTTAACATGTTATCTTAGTCCTAGGTTACCATGGTTCTTTTATGTGGTTCCTCAACATTGAACCTTTACCTATAGCATCTCATTGGTGATTATCTTTCATGAGACATCAATCTATGAGATTGAAAATTAGTGTACTTTGGGATCATTTATGTTCCACTGATCATCAACTCTTGAGATATCTCCATGTGGTGTCATCTTGGGTCTTTGTGCCTAAGATGTCACCTTTTTTCTATGTGATTTATCAACTTTTGTACACCATTAATCTAAGATATCAAATGGTCATTGGGAAATCATATCTCTCTATTTATATTAGCTTCTTAGGGGATTATATTTCTTATGATCATATCATATGGCATGATCTCAAGGACTTGGGGTCTTTGGGACTTATATTTCCTTTGATTTCACTCCCAATGTTTCAACCTTCATAATTGTGCCATGTGGCATATTCATGGATCCTGAAGCATCTAAACACTTAGTCATACTTTTTTAAAGGTATTTGATTTGGTATCATCCCTAGATGGTTGACATGTGGAGGTTATGTGCTGAATCAATAAAACTTGTGTATTGTAAATAAAATGACCAAGTCAAAAAATCTCATGAGAAAGCGAAGGAAGGGAAATATGAAAAATAAATGTGATAATTAAAAAAATATTATTACATTCTAATATGAAATATTTACATAAACAAAAAATTTAAAATAGATAAGAACCAAACATTTTATATTTGAATATTTAAAAAATTTGAAGTAAATATCATGATTTTGTCCTGTAGGAAAAAAGTTATAAAAAAGGCCCATTTATTTATATTTTTAAACAAACAACCTTTTTATTGATGTTGATAATTTTTATGTTCGATATGGCCATCAAATTTAAGATAATTATAATTTACACATGGAAATCCCTCATTAGTTTAGAGACTGAGTCATTGATGGTCTATTGATGGACATATGCCTATCAAATTTTATGTTAGGGGCTTTGATGATGTCAGTGGATCCACCTAGATGACCCTTCTTCATTTTATTTCAACCTCTAGCTCACATGACATCATCTTGGCTTCTTGAGTTCTATGGGATGGAATGTGATCATGCCACATGGTATAATCATAGGGCCTTTTAGTTATCATTATAGATAGGATCTCTTCTAAGCCTTGAGATATTTTGATCATACCATGTGATATGATCTTATTATTTTAGGACGTAGAGACATATGGGTCTTTATTACTACCCCACTAAGGATAAATATGAGTTATCAATCATAAGATCATATGGTAGGTGGGGAGTCATGGAAAAATCATGGAACTAGATGCTCTGGACAAATCAGTCCCTAATTGAACATGGGGCATTAATTTTAGATCAAATGGTCAATGGTGAATCATGAGGTTTTATACCTTGGATTTATATATATCAAGATTAGGATTCTATGGAAGTGACACATGTCACAATCTAAAGAAGTCAAGGAGCTTAAAATACTTATCCAAATTAAAAAAATGATTTAGATCACCTAATGAATGAGGGTTGATCTACATAAGATTAGATATTCTGCATGAGGATCCTTTTCCCTTTAAAAATATTTAAATGAGACCCTAAGCTTCAAATAAATTTAATAGAGATACACATTGTAATCATGGGAATTCATAATATTTTCTATCTCACAAGATTTTATGATATGACTAAGTCAAAATGTTCAAAATAAATACTTTTCCACAAGGGGAACATACATATTTTAAACCTAATTAAATAAAATAAAAAACCTAGACCTCTAAATTTGAATATAATCGAGTACATTAACATAAATTTTCTAATTCCATGAACTAAGTCATTTTTACTAGGCAAAGGGACTTAAAAATTTAGATTTAAACTAAGGTTAAAATTATGAAAAATCTTTTAAAATACCTAAAAAATTAAAAGAGCTCAGCTTCCACATTCTTATTCAAAATACTATGGCTACTCAAGCAATTAAACACAACACCCTTTTAGATGACAATAACATGAATGCTTTCAATTAATCATATAATTTCCATTACAAGTTTATAAAAACCTAAGATTGAGCCATTAGATCTTATGTGGTAAAAAGGGTATAGTTATTAAAATTTAACTCATAGCTTTTAGAGTTTAGAGACAACTTAAACCAACGGTCTTCTCAAAGGAATAGAAACTTGGATCTTCAACAAGTAAATTGCAAGCCAAAAATGGGGGACCCAAAATGATAAAACAAGAAAATCCCCATAGGAAAGAGATCAAACTCTAGAGAAAAAAAAGGTTTCATGATTTCATCAATGAAAGTAGGGTGTGTTGTTGTAGGCAGCAATAAGTGGAAACTCATACTAGGAAATACTTCTGAGTATTTTTAAATTAATAATATCTGATTCATGCATTCAAATATAATAATTAGATATGTGAAATTATTTCAAACATAAAATATAAATTTGGGCACTAAAGTCTACTTAAACACATGACATACTAAGTTACCCTCTTTCCAAGTACCTTTAGTGTGTGCTTACATGATAAATATATTTATAGATTTGTATGTACACTAAAAACATTCCAATTATTTTAGGAAATCAAAACTTTTAATGAAAAAAGGTATTAAATTTTGACTTATGGGTAAATGGTATGGGCATTGCTTTATTTAAAGATAGTATTTTATATCCTTGATAGAGATACTTATGGTCCCACACAAGGCCTTGTTCCACTATCAACTAAACCAAAATTATTGTGGTGGGTTTTCCCAAATCACCATTTCAAGGAAAAGTTTGAATTTTGATTTTATTTTATTTTTTTAAAATATTTTCATGTTTAATCTGTTTATGGTTAGGAACCAACCTGTGGATCTAGGATATTTTAGAAATTTCATGATTGACTAAGACAAATCAAAAATGACACAGTGCTCCATTTGATTTTAATTTTATATTGATTACATTTAATGTATTTAAATAAATAAATAACTTTTCTAAATTCACTTGTTTTATTTATAATCATAGGAAACTATAATTATAAAAAATCAAAGAATAGTTACATTAGTTTATACAAGATATTCAAGAAAGATTATTATGTTAAGATCATGAGTACCATTTTTATACATACGCTACAACCATTCACTTCACCATTCACTAATATGGGAACATCTAGTTAAAAATAAATAGACTAGACAAATGAGAAAATAAAAAAACCAGTGAGAAATCAAACTAAAACAAACAAAACAAAATCAAGGAAGAGAAAGTGAAAAACATTCACAAAAAATGTTTAGACAAACACCTATGTTTCCCTCTATGTTGTAAAATACTATCCAAAATAGATTTGTCAATATTATTTTATGAAATTAAATTAAAATCATATCATAACATTCGTCTAAGTGTGTGCATATAATTTTTTGAAAGGATGATGGATAGGGTGTGAGAGATACCTCTACTAAAATAGGAAACTATGAAGAAGAATAAGGCTAAGTATCAGTGCATATCAAAGTGATTAGAGAATATAACCTAGAAAGGGCATATTATTTGTTGTAGATAATAATTAAATCAATTGTGATTTTTTATTATAATACAATGGATGATTTGGTAACATCCTCCTGGTTTTCTTCATTTTCAAGAAGGTATGGGAGTGGTTCTTCCCATGTTAAAGACCTAGATTTATCATCTATGGAAAAAGTGTGGGGAGAGTTAAGTTGAGTAAAAACATCTTTAGATTGCATCTCCCTTTGCATGATTTCTTAATTTATACCAATATGTTTTTTTTCTTTCCCTATGACTACCTTTACTATTGAAAGGATCACATGAGTGTTGTCAGTAAGCTTGAAGGTAGGGTTGAATTGAGGAGAGAGATCAATCATTTTGAGCTTTTTAAACTCCTCTTCAAAGAAACAACCAACTCCATCTTGGTTTTATTCTTCTTAGAACAATGAATTTATCTTATCTTGGATTTATTAAATTTTATCTCCTTCTAATGGTTAGGAGGAAGCCAACCTACTAAAATGGAGCCATTGATCATCTTGGACCAACTTACTAAATGCATGAGTAAGAGAATATAGTAAGGATGCTTCAAAATCATAATATGCATCTTCCTCTTCTAGTTTATTGAGATATTTGAATTGTGATTCTAGCTAATCATGAGATATATTAAGTTGTTCTTCTTTTATAAATAACTCCTTATCAATTTGTATTTAAATGACTATGTCACTTTCAAAATCCAATGTGATTTCATCATCAGAATCATCATCACTTATCCTCTCAAATAATGGATAATATTTCTTAAATGGCATGATCTCTATTAGCATGAATGCTTTATATTTATTCCCAATTCCATCTTAGCATGATATAAATGGTAAAGTTAAGAACTTGATATCATAGCTTAGATTGTGTATTGTCTAGCATTATCCTAAAAAAATGGCATGTGATTAGTCCTAGCATTAAAATAGGTATTATTACTAATTTAATGGAAAATATCTTACTATTTAAAAATTTAATTAACTAAATTATACACATTAAAATCAAAAACAAATATCCCATTCACAATTGGGAGGTTAGCTCAATCACAAGGTTGAGACAACACTTGATTATAGTGCACATATTAGCCCATGGGTATATTATACTGGCTATAAGATTGAGGTAATGCCTTATTGTATGGGACATGATGACTTATGGGTTAGCTTGTAGATACATATGTCAAAGGACTTTGGTGGTAAACCCTTGATTTTCCCAATAGATATGGAGGTTGAGCACTATAACTATGAGGAAATAAGATTATTCATAAGTCAAAGACATGGATGAGAAGGAAGTTGGGGTTATTTAAATGAACATAAAAGTTATAGGATCCAACATATTTAAATAAAATATTATAGTTACATCCTTTATTTTCAATAAATGGTCCTTCAACCATTTATAAAAGTGATCAAATTGATGGTTTAATGCACTAGCTAGCTCATTAAGCTCTTTATGAGGTTTGTAAATTTGATAAAACAAGACAAAAGGGTCAATGGGCATACTAAAATAGTTGATAAATAGGTTTTAAAATATGTCCTAATTGGTGATGTAACCTTATATTAGATTAAGGTACCAATAGTATGTTGTTTCTTCTAATAAATAAGGGAATAAGTGATAAGCCACATCCTCAAGTTGAATCAAAGTTCTAATGATACATTCTTCATAACGTAAATGTGTTATTCAGTAGTCTTTACTTTGTCATGGATATTCTTTGGATATAATTTATGAGGATTATTAAGAAAGTCATGGGAAGGTCTTGTAATGTCCATATGGTAGCTACAACCTCCTAGCCAAGATAAGGCCATTGTACTACTGGTCAAATCTCTTAAAATCATGGGATAGATTTAAAACATACCAGCTTGGGCCATCCTAACAACAATATTTTATTTGACATTTTGACATAGACATCACAAATCAGGGAGAGAGAGAGCTTTGAGGAACCTCTACCTCTATGGAAATGAGGTTTATAGGACTTCACCAAGGTTTATTCTACCTGGTCTAGGTGAATTGGTCTTCACTTGTTGGCTCATTATTGCCATTCCATTTCAAGGGGCTTGTGTTGATGCTAGAGTATTTCAGATAAAGCATAAGCATTTTATTATTATGGGGCTTACTTATTAGGGAAATTAACATATATATTTAACATGAGAATACAAATTTTAATTCAACATGTTCATTATATATATGGATTTAACAAAGCATAAATAGAAACAAACAAAAGAATGCAATTAAGATAAAAGTGCAACAATAGAATATAACTTAAAAACTGATCTAACCACTCTAAAAAAGAGATAAAAGTAAAAACATAAATAATTTTATAGAGAAATAAAATAAAAGTCTACTTATTAATGGAACTAGATATGTTCCTTTAGAGTAGACAAGTCCCTTGAGATAACCCATCTTTGTTAGGAAAGCATAGCACAACCATGGGCAAAGAATGGTGTGGGAGTCTTATGAAAATTGGTAATGAGAAGTGAGGGAAACTGTCAACCATATACATGCACAAACAAATATATTAATTGAAAAAGCTTTCATGTAAAATATATTTTCAAGAAGAAAATATTTGAATTCATCATATACTCAATCATATTTACAAACTTGAGTCCCAATAGCCTTGACTCATGTAAAGAGAAAATATAAATATAAAAAGTAGTAAAATGCTAAAAATAAATGGGCATAACTCAATCCTCTAGCCTCTAATTATAAAATATCAAACCCTCACTACATCGACTACCTAATCCTTTATAGACAATCCCATACCAAGATTTAAATTATCCCACTAATGGGGAAGTTATAAAATTCAATGATGATTTGAAATGGGGAAGGAATTTTTTTGAGATTCTTTAGATTTACTATCCAAGCCATACTTTGTATTTATATGCCATGATTCATAAATATATATATTTATCTTATTATACCACCATGCTTTCATCAATGCTTCTAACTGAATCCACATTCAATTCTAACATTTTATTTTATTTTTTCCACCTATTCAACATTGAATTTTATCATTTTGTATAAAAATATATAGGTCTTTGCATCTAATTTATCCCCTAAATTCATTTTATAGGTCAAATCTATAATAATACCATACTTAACATCAATTTTTCTTAGGTATGACAGCTTATTTAGTAGTTAGACAAGCATTGATTTTGCAATCACTATTGATTTGTTGACTTGGAATGCTAACTAGGTTTATCAGGCTTCAAATTTCTCTTTTGAATTTACTATCTCCTTTCTTGAATCAAGTTTATTAATGTTTTCACAACTTCATAAGTATATTCCAATTGGTACTCCCCTTTCTCTTATTTATGTTGTCTACAACTTTTCTTACTTTTGGATATTTTTAAGCTTAGACTTAACATAATCATTCCACATGACATGATCATGGAGTTATTACTATATTTAACTTATTCATAGTGATCTTGCTCTCTGTATTATTAGGTCTTTTGTGAGCCATTAATGTGAGAGATAAAATAGTCCATGATGATTTGGGTCCTTTAAGCTCTTTGTTATGTTCTCTAAGTCCTAGGTTGATGTGATTATTCCATGTGGCTCCTCAGTGTTAAATATTCACCTACATGATCTCATCAATGATTGGATACTATGAGTCATTAATCTGGGAGATCGATGGTTGGTGGCCTTTAGGCATTATTTATGTTCTACTAATCATCAAGCCTTGAGATGTCACAACATGGAATCATCTCAAGTCTTTGGGATTATGATGTCACCTTTATTCTATGAAAGTTATCAATTTCTATGAATTTTCAATATAAGAAATCAAATGGTTGGTGGGCCTTAAAAGTTATCCATTTATTTTGGCTTATTAGGGGTTACATTTCCTACAATCATTCCATGTGGCATGATCTCAGGGACTTGGGGTCTTCAAGATTTAGATTTTATTCAAGTTCACTCTCAAAATTTTGATCTCCATGATCATTCCATGTGGAAAAATCATGAATCCTAAGGCATTTAAACATAGTCATATTTTTTGAATGTCTTTTCTTTGGTAGCACCCCTAGGTAGTTGACACATGGAGGCTTTGCATTGACTCAATCAAGCATACACATTACAAATAAAAATACCAACTAGAAAAATCTCATGAGAAATAAAAGGAAGGGAAAGATGACAAATAAATGCAAGAATTAAATAAATATTTTTACATTATAATATGAAACATTCACATAAATAGATACTTTCAATTAGATAACAATGAGACATTCTACATTTGAAGATTCAACAAATTTGAGGTAGATATCATGATTTGTTTTATAAAAGTTAAAGGAAAAAAGGACCCATTTATTCATATTTTTTTAACAAATAGCCTTTTATTGATGTTGATAGTTTTGACATTTGATATGGCCATGAAATTTAAGCTAGTGATAGTTGTCATGTAGCAAGCCCTCATTGGTTTGGATACCCAGTCATTAATGGTCTAGTAATGGGTAGTCACTCATAATATTTTATGTTAAGGGTTATGATGACATCATTAGGTCCATATGCAGGGCCCTCATTCTTCTTTCAATGTCCTCTAGTTCATAATATGATTCCACATGGCATCATCCCAGCTTATCAAATTCTATGGGATAAAATGAAATCATGCCACATGACACAAACATGGGACCTCTTAGTCCTTTCTATGGATAGACACTCCTCTAATCCTTGAGCTCCCATGATCATGACACATGGAATGATCTTGAACCTTTCATCATGGATGTATTTGGGTCTTTGGGACTACACCACTAAGGATCAATCTAAGCTGTCAATTTGAAGATCAAATGGTGGGAAGATAGTCAGGGGATAACTCATGGACCTAGAATCTTTAGATGGATTAGTCCCTACCTAAATTTGAGTCATTGATAAAATATAAAATGATCAATTGTGAGTTAGGATTTTTTAGAGTTTGTCTTTTCATAGATCAAGATTAAGATTTTTTAGAAGTGACACACATTATAATTTCAAGACTTTAGGCATCCCAAAAGACTTATCCAATTTTCCAAAATTATTTAGATTACGTGATGAATGTGAGCCACTTGATGGAAGAGAAAATAATCTATGTGAGGATTTTTTTGCCTTTAGAAAATTTTGGATGATCCCCCAAGCTCTAGATAAACATGATAGTGATACACATCATAATCTCAATAATTTAGAATATTTTTGAGCCTATAAGATCCCACAAAATGACTAAATAAAAAGGCTCAAAACAAATTATTTTACATAAGGGAAACTTGTATAATTAAAATCTGATTGAATAAAATGAACGACCTAGACCTATAAATTTTAAAAGACTTAAGTACATCAATGTAAAGGTTCTAATTACATGAATTAAAGAATTTTTAATGGAATGAGAGACTTGAGAAATCAGATTTTGACCAGGGTTTAAAGTATTAACCTTTTAAAATACCTAGACAATTGAAAGATATCAAATTTCACACACTTATTCAAAATACCATGGTTACTCAAGCAATTAAACATGTCACCCTTTCAAATGGAAATGACATTAATTATTATAATTAAATCATATGATTTATATAAAAAGGTTATAAAAACCTAAAGGTGAGGAAAGAACTCTTAAGTAGGAAAAAGGGTATAGTTATTCAAATTCAAATCATAGCTTCCAAAGTTTAGAGCTAACTTAAATCAAATATCTTCTCAAAGGAAGAGTAACATAGATCTTTACCAAGAAAAATATAAACCAAAAATGAGGGATATAAATTGATAAACCACTAAACTCCACACAAAAAAGAGATCAAACTCGATAGAAAAAAATAGGCTCTTTGATTTCATCAATAAAACTAGGGTATGTTGATGTAAGAAATAATAGTATTGGTTCATATTCTTAAGGTGCATCTATTTTCACTTTAATTTTTAGTGAATTATCTATTTTTGGAGATAAGGGAGCCATTGTACTTGACTTTTCCACTTCACAAATTTAGATATTCTTAATACATTATGTATGGGGTACTACCATTGTAATTCCATATTTATCAGAATGTATAATTTTTCAAAATTTTAAGGATTCATCATCCATAGGCATCATCAATAAATTCCCATTATGTATGAATTTTATATATTTATGTAAAGTAGATGGAATGGCCACCATTGTGTGTATCCAAGGTCTAACCAAAAGTAAATTATAATTTAATGATTGTGATATTACCTGAAAAGTGGTTGGAATCATTTTTGTCCCCAATGTTACATTTAATGTTATTTGGCCAATCAAAGGGCTATGAAAATTAATGAATCCCTTGATATGTATCACTATCTTTTATAGAAGGTTGGTGATAATTGCCATGGTGGTTAGGAAATTTGTGTTACAAATGTTTAAGTCTAATCTATAATCGAAAAGCACCCTTTTGATACCCTTATTATCCATAGTTACTTGTATGAGCAAAGGTAACTCTTGGTTAAAAAAATATTTAGAAGGTAATTATGTTGTTATTAGTATTTCATTATTTGTGAGATCTTGCATGATATACTCAATGTATGATGGCTCGATCTCATTTGGAAATTAGGCTTCATGTACTACCTCATATAGGATATCCTTATAGATAGTAAATTGATTTAGAATTTTAAGGATGTATATCTTATCATGTGTGTTTCTCAATTGGTCAACAAGGTTATATCCCTTATATTTTATCACAATATTTAGCTTAAGAGGTACATATTGTATATTAATAGGAGGCAAATTAAGTTGAAAACCTTTACCTTTTTAAAAAGTGACTACATGGATTTTAAAATCTAATATAAGATGTGGGAAAATAATGGGTACAGGATGGTAGTTATCACTCAAATAAGATATATGTATAACAAATGGTTGAAAACATACACGTTGGCATCTAGATAATGTCTCTATAGTACTACAAAAGTAGTTTTGAAGAGAAATTAATTTTTTTTCCTTAAAAAACCTCATATTATATTGATGGTACATTGTATTAGTGAAGTACACTAGAAAACTATTGTTAAAACTACAAATTACATAAAAAATGAGTTATACTTGTATCCATATTTAACATATGGATAAAGAAAGAGATATAGTTTTTAACTTGTTAAATCTTGTTAAATAAAAAATTAGAAATTAGAATAGAGAATCAAGAAACCCTAGATCAAAATATAGGGTTTTTCAAATGAAATGGTCAAGTTCACCAAATGTTTTAACCCCAAATCTAGACATGTTGGGAATATAGGCTTAAAGGGGTAGAGATAGCCTAGGTCACAAAGATGGTAGACTATCCCAAAAATAGGCCAATTATTTGAAAAACTCATATAGACATATAATAAATTTATTATGACAAGATGTTAAAGATAGAAAGTATAGCTATGCTAGATATTGAAATAATAATTAAAATAAGATAGTTGGTTATGATGATAATACATATCTATATGTAGAATAGGTATAAAGTAAACTAGATTTGGATTCTAGAATAGTCACCTAATTCTCTTTTTTATGACTTTATAATCATCATCAACTACATCAACCTAGGATGGTTGTGTCAATTTTACTATCTAAGAGGTACATAGGTGTCTAATAAGGAATATCTACTGAAACTAGATGTGACTACTTGGATGATTTTACATTTTGTGTTAATATCACTTTAATACATTTAGATGTATTTCATGGATTGTCACTCCTTTTTTTTATCATTGTACAGCTCTCATGCTCGACCTTGCACACTCAAAATAAAATGGAAAACAAAGATGAAAAACCCAATGATATGTTATTATAACTGAGGGAAGTTTTGGAATCTAGAGTGAATTGAATAGAGAAAATGACTGAGAGGCACTTATAAAGGGTATGGTTAGCTCCTTTTTAATTTTGGATCTACTTGAACCAAGGTGAAAGGACCTATGGGGTAGCTTACTCATGTGGAGATATTCTACAATTCAAATTCCATGGGGATTATTAGAAAATAGAGACATAAATATGAATAGGGCATAACCAAACTTGCACACTCCACTTGGGAAGCGTTATCACAAGGAATGAAAAAATTCTCTAAGTCACATACAAGCTACTAAAGATAGATATAAAATTTCTTAAAAACTTCATCCTAAAGAATTATCAATATCAAGGCTGAATGAAAGATTTCAATACTAAGATTTAAAACACAAGATGAAAATGCCAAGATCTTAGTCATTTAAATCAAATAGAACTTATGATGTGCAATAAGGATCATATCATTTGCAAGTTAGGATAGGGTAGGATAGTTAGATGATAATAAAAAAAGTGAGGTGTTCTAGAGATTTTTCAAACAACAAAGTCACTTGAAATATTCATGACATTATCATTTGAAAAGATCTAGAAAAGTCTCAAATGCAAGCTAATGGGAACTACTAAATGATCCCTAAAACCCCAAAGCATATACTACAACTATAATTTTAGAACATTTTTCCTTGTCAAATACATAGACCTAGGGTGCCCTAAAAGGTCATTCAATAGCTTACTTATAAGTTAAACTATAGAAATGGATTTATAACCTAGATACATGCTCAAAATGACAACCAATAATGAACACAAAACCAAATATCCAATTATTAAAACTTGTAAAGTATATTACTACACTTCATCAACAAGAAATTGTAAAGAACCAAAAGCATTTTCATTAACTTGAAAATAAACCTTACACACATCAATTTTTCAAAATGATACCAAGGGGACAAGCATGGTGAGTTTTCTCTTTTGATAAGGGAGACATAACCAAATGTCCAATTAGTAAAACTTGTAAATCATATTACTACATTTCATCAACAAAAAATTGTAAATAACCAAAAGCATTTTCATTAACTTGAAAATAAACCTTACACACATCAATTTTTAAAAATGATACCAAGGGAAAAAGCATGGTGAGTTTGCTCTTTTGATAAGGGAGACATAAAAATTATCTCAAATCTATCTAAGGGTTATACAACTATAACCAGCTTAGAAAGGAGGCAATATATAAACATAGCAATGGATCTCAAAAATTTGAAGAGCCTAGACTTGTAGAGAAAAAATAAATAAAAACAACCACAAACACAATTACCAACCTCTTAAATAGAGGAGAGGCCCTCTATTTATACATTTTAACCCATTTAAAATTCAATAATAAGGGTTGGAACCTACAATTACTAAAGTCCCACCAAGATGCTCCTGGATAGAACAAATCCTTTGCCACACCTAGAATCTTCATGTAACTACAAGGAAAATCATTGTTACAACTACCTATAAAATAAATGATGAATAATTAAGGAAAATATTTTGATTTCTTGGTTGGAAATGGATTTCACACGAGCTATAAAGGGGATATTCATGATGGAGGCCAAACAAACTTTGTATTTATGTGTAACTGCCTGAGGATCCCCTTGATCACTTCCTTGGATAAATGGAAACTTATGGAAAACTACCCTCCACCTCATACATTCCATGGAACAACTTGTTCTTCCAATGATGGCTTGGTAATATTTTGGATCCATGGCCACTTAATTTATCTTTCTTGAAGTGGACCACCTTAATCTTGAAAACCTATAATATCTTTCCCATTGGAGGAGCTTGGATGAGTGAAACATGAGAAAATGCAATACCCAGGACTACTTAACCCCTTAACCCTTTTCACTCTAACTCGCCTTTTCACATTTTGCATTTTTCACCTTTTCCACTTTCAAACTTACCAATTTGCACATATTTGCCTTTTTAGGGTTTCCTTTACATTATCTCCTTTTTAATGCATAAATTCATTATTTTCAACCTTTGACCTATTTGGGTAAATCATGGCCCCTCTCACAAATTTGAAATTTCCAAGTTGAAATTGATTCTTTTAGTTTCCCTAGGAAGTTCGCTTAGGGAAATATTCAAATGAACACATAAGGGGTTAATAAATCCATATTGAATTGTAATATATTGAGCATTGACTTTTCCATTTTTTAAAACTCCCTCTCTTATGTAGGATTTATCTAATATCTGCACTAGATCATCAATTATATGAACACAAACCCATTCATATTGTAATTCAAAAATCATATTAGTAACATGAAAAGGTTGCAAGGGATATCCTATTACTCCATTTTCTTAAAAGGTATCTATCTATAATGTTGACTATCAATAAGAATGTTTTGTCCATGAGCTTCAAAATTCTAATGTATTCTCAAGAATCTAATAAATAAAAATTACCCTCATTCTCTATACATGATAAAAACATGCTAGATATATGTTCTATAATTTCCAATGGGTTTTATGCATCATCTATTCATCAAGGTCACATTTTAGAATTGGCACTTGAAATATCCAAAAAAACCCACTCTTTTTCCTACTTTTTTCCTATGGGACCCAAAACCATCCAATCAATTTGAAATTGATTTAAAATCCTCATATTTCTTAAGGTGATACTATTCTTCATTTGAAATTTGCCTATTCAACCTATTGTTAATGGTGAAATCTCCATTAACTACATTTCACAAGGTCCTTGAACATGACATGTATGCCTATGTGGCATCACCATATCATGTTGTTCACCAGTATACTTGTTTTTATAAAAATAAATGACCATTACCCCTTTGGAAATCCTCTTTCATTTAAAGTCATTCAATTATCCTTACATGGATTACCATAGACCATTGATCTAGATCTGAAGGATCAAATGCCATTGGTTGAATTGTAATATTTCCTATGGTTGTGACATTTGTCACCATCATGGTTATCCCATCTATGTTGAAAATTCCACTCTACCATGGCTTAAAATTTATGTCTACATGCCCATCATTTTACATCTACATGACTATCATTGATGTCTACATGACCATTAAATTTAAGCCACTATAAGTAATTATCAAGATTTATTTTGACGTATGCATGAATATTATTTGACATCCATGTAATCATCAATGATGTCCACATGACCATAAATATTTGGACCCCAATGGATAATTATTGAGATTTACTTTGATGTTTGTGTAGCCATCATTTGATGTCTTCATGACCATGAATATTTGGACCCCAATGGATAATTGTTAAGCTAAGGTAATTGGGATAAAATACGTAAAAGTTCTCAAACATGAATTTAATTCATATTTTGATAGACCAATGGCTATTAAAGATTAAATTAACAAGACATTTGACCTCTGATGAACACTTGAATACAAGAAGTGGGAAAAATAAAATAGGCATCTATTTTTAACAACGGGTCAATTGCCTCAGTATAATTTTGGGCACTAACACTAGCTCTTACCTAGGGATGTACACCCCCTATGGTTGTGAAAAAAATCCCAAAACATAATACAAAGTGCCAATATATTGGGTCATAGAGTTAACACTTAGCAATATCATCAATAAAGACCCATGAAGGTTCAACAAAATAAGGCAGATTAATAAAAATAGATTAATAGGATCTGAAGATGAACACACAAAAGGAAGTATACAAATAAGGTCCAAAGTAAAGGGGTAATATAAACAAAAATACAAAAATAATATACACTATAAAATAATGTACATAGTTGTAGACTCAATCAAGTGTTTCAAATGCTTGACATTGACTAGCAGTTCCATTATTTTAGCATCCAGGATTCTCAAGAAAAATGTGTGTTCCCCAATTTGATAATATATGGAATAGGGACCCATCCACAAGGCATAAAATTTTCAATTCTTGCCTTTCTCCTCATGTTTTTTATCTCAAATTAAAACAAGATCACCTACTTGGAAGGTTCTAGGATTGACATTCTTATCAAATGTCTTCTTTAGATTTTTCTTGAACTTGAGGTGTCTCTCATGATCTTGTCTTCAAATTTCATCAATCTCAAAAATCTAGTTTATCCTACTCTTATAGTGGTTGATTTTCTATTCATCTTCTAGTTTCTACATGAGCAAATAGGTTGGAAACTACAAATTCATAGGAAAAATTGCTTGAGCTTCATACACAAGCTCAAAAGGAATTTTTGATGTAGCTCTCTTAGGCATGATCATGTCAGCCCACAAATCAAACTTCAACTATTCACCCCGCTTCTTATTTTCATCCAATGTTCACCTAATGATTTTGAGTAAGTTATTGTTCATGGATTCTACTTGCCCATTTTCTTGGGGGTTATAATAGGAAGCATAGGTCAATTCAATCCCATACTCTTTGTATAATGCCACCTAAGGTTTATCTTTGAAACTCATGGCATTGTTAGAAATAAATTTGATAGGCACACCACATCTACAAATAATCTAATTTAGCAAAAAATACATAATCACCTAGTGTGTAACCTTCTTTGTAAGGACTGATTCAACCCATTTGGTGAAGTAATCAGTTGCAACTTATATCTATCTATATCTAGTGCTTGACAAATCAACAATTTTTCCAATAAAATTCATTCCCTATTATTTGAATGTGCCTTCAATCATCATAGTTTTAAAGGGAAGATAACTTGAAGTTTTCATCCTCTTAATAAATCACTCATACTTCTTGCACTTTCTAACTTTATTTGCAACATATGTGAACAATGATGACCATCAATATCTACCTCTTATAATTTTGTGAGTTGTAAATTTAGGTGCAAAATGGCCACTACATACTCTAGTATGGAATTCTTCAATCAATTCATAAGTTTTCTCTTATAACATGCATATCAATTCATTAGTCAAGAGGTATTTTTAGAAAATAAGGTTAAGATTCCTCCTTTGATTCTTGTCCAAGTGAGGGGGATAATTCAAAATTTTCAAGTAATAGACAATATCCTTATACCATAGAGTCATGTAAAATTTACTTAAGGAATCATCAACATTAAAAACATTAGTGTTTACCTCAATGGATTAAAAATTAGTCTTAACCATGATCTTGGCTAAACCCATACCTCATACTAACTTGGTGGTCTTAATATCCATGTCATACTCTTGCAACTTGTTAACCCACCTACATCTCTTGTTGGATACTTCAGTCTAAGTCAAGATGTCCTTTACCATGGTATGTAAGACATAAGAAATAATCTTTGAACTCGTAACATAAGGCCTAAATGTTCTAGTAGCCTTCAAGAGGGAAAAATATTTATTTTGTATGATTGTTTAAATTAGTTCATCACTTTGCATAGCTTTTCCAAACAAATCTGTTGGCTTCTCATGACCATCTTCATTATTTTACAATAGGAAAATAACAATATTGTTATATGATGCAAAAGATAAAATATGAAATTACTTATTGTAATTAGGGCTAGACAAAATAGGGGCAAACTTTAAATATCCTTTGATGTCATTAAATTCTTTCACAACCTTTTCCTCCCACTTGACGGTCTCATCCTTCTACAACATAGAAGTAATAGGCAAAGTAATATCTATAAAGTTTGACATATACCTCCTTATGAAAATAATTTTTCCAAAGAAGGACTAAATTCCCTTCTTGGACTATGGGATAAGCACTTTTTTAATGGCTTCTAGCCTCTCAGGGTTAATCGTGACACCATCTTTGGATACTATATGTCCCAACAACTTGGCCTTTTGTACTCTAAAGAGGTACTTCTTTGGATTAAGAAAAATGTTTAACTACCTACATCTAATCAACACTTCTTGAGATGATCCAAATGTTCTTCTCTAGTCTTAGAGTACACAATAATATCATCCTAATACACAACTATAAATTTCTTAATCATCCCTACAAAAGCAATGTCCATAGCTCATTAAAATGCTTCATCAACATTTATCAACATAAAAGGCATCCTCATATATACATATGTGCCCTAAGGCATGGTAAATGTGATCTTGGGTCTCTCATATTCCTTCACCATAACCTAGTTATATCTTGAGAAGCCATATAAAGTGGACAACATCTCTGATCATGTGATACTTTGCAATAGGTTATCCATATTGGGTAGGAGATACTTATCTTTTAACAAATATTTTTTCAAATTTTGGAAATCCACACATAAGCAAATGTCACCATTTTTATTTCTCATAGGGACTAAATTTTCAACCCATGATGAATACCTAATGTGTTGAATGATACCATTATCCCTTAGCTTCTTTAACTCTCTTGCATCTTAGTGGTCAAGATGGGGTTAATAGGTCTCTATTTTTGCTTGAAAGGCTTGTTATCAACTTGCAATGGGATGACATGTTAGAACAAGTCTTCCCTATATGGTTTCATCATAGATTAAGGCCATGCTAAACAATCTAGGTACTTTTTTAGCAGCTACATGTAAGCTTGCTTCTCATCTTCACTTAGGTGAGTACCTAACCAACCTTCCTTGGATTCTGATGATAACATCGATTACACTCATTCATATCCTTTGAAATAAATGAGTCTCAAATCTTGATTCTATCTTCTCTATCAATATATGCTTATAAACTTACCAAACCTCTAGGGAGCATGTTTGTCTTCAACTAGATAATGTCCTTCCCAAATAGGGTTTCCTTTGCATCACAAAGTTAAACCATAGATTCCAAGTGTATAAGTTGATCATGGAACTCAACTTCATAATTTATAAACCTCTTACTTTTTTCATCATCATGAAACACCTACCAATGATGGATATTATCTAGGATTGAAGGCTTAACAATCACCTCCACTTGATACTAATAATGAGGGTTTGTATTTGTAATGTCAAATTGATTACCTAACCCTGAAAGTTTATCAGCTTCTTGGTTCAAACTTCTATCATGATAACAAAGATTGAATGCATCAAAAAATTCAAGGGAATATCAAACAACACTCTGATATTATTTCAACCTTTTATTTTTTATGGTGTAAGCATTATGTAATTACTTTACCACTAGCTTGAAATCACCCTTGATAATCAAGCTTTTAATTCCATGTCCACAAGTAATAAATAGACCAGGTAAGAGTGCCTCATACTCCATATAAATTTTAGTCCACTCAAAGGACAACTAAAAATAAAAATTAAATAACTTACATTGGGGGCATAAAATACAACCCCTACTCCATTTCTAATATTAGAGAAAGTCTTATAAAAAAACATCCTTCGAACTACTCCTTCACTATCAGGCCCAATATCAAGTGTAGCAGGATATTCAAAAATGCCAATATTCCCCATAAAACTACCAAAATCAACATCTATGTACATAATTTCATTTAAATCATTCTTTAGATCCTTACTGACATGAAACTTCTTTAGCTTTCTATAAAGTTTGACCATCTTACCCTCTAATGGAATGGTGGCATAAGACAAGTCCATTTATATACTTCTACCCATGCTAGTAGCCCATTTTTTTGATAGAATCATCCCCACATAAACCACAACTACCATTTCCATATTCAAATACTTACCTAGATTCATTACTAACTACATTACCAACCCCTTGACTTATCCAACAATTATAACTTCTCATGAGTCCATGGCATAGCACTTACCAAAGGTTAATGTAGTATTAAATTTGAGTTCATTTAAGACACCCAAGGGCATTACATTACAAGAAGCACAAAAATCAAACATGAAATTGTGGATAATAACACAATTTATCAATAAGGTCATTTAAAATGGATCCATATTTAGCTAACTCTCTACTAATGCAATCCCTAAATAGACTTCCATAGTTGATTCAATAACCTCTTTAGATTGTCATCACTTTTTATGGATGTTTTGGGTAAATCAATTTCATTTACAGTTGAATTCTCACCAAATTCCAAGTATTCAAATGATTTCTTCCTATGCTTAGGTATTCTTAATAATTCAACAAGTGACACAATGATTTTCAATTGGCTCAACACTCGGGCCATATCACATATGCTATATTGAGGAAGGGGAGTATTTGGTGGAAGGGTAAAAATACCTTTAGCTAGAATAAAATCACTTAAGGTCTAAAGTGGAGTATGTTGGGGTGTATTTTCATGCTTAGTAGCATCCTTCAAAGGTGGATTTTGTTTAACATCATTCACACCCTTAACAACATTAGATAACAAAGGTAATTTATTTTTAGTGGGAGCACCTCTACACTTAGTAACTTGGGAAATGGGTACATGTTTAGAAGTATTAGGAACTACCATAGTTTTATTAGCTTCCTTGTTTGTATCCTATATCATTGGATTTGTAGGGATAGTATCCTAAGGAGTAACATCTTGTTGCTTGCTTCTCAAGTTATATTCCTTTTCTTCGGCAATTTATTCATTAATTAGTAGTTGAGTATCCTTAATTGATAGAATTCCCCCATCATACTTTTTAATCATCATTGGTTATATAAAATAAAAATCATGAATTGTAAATTCATATGCTTGTGCTATATTAACATCATAATAGAATTTACAAGTTGGGATGCATACCTTTTGTACTACACTATAAAATTGATCAATAGTGGTATCAATCTATAATTCTATGGAGGTAGACATCTTGCCTTAGGGACTAGCAATTGAACATCATAATCTCATCATTGAATCATATAGACTTATGTTCATATGCATCTTCATCAATCAGTTTAGATGTATCACATGAAGGCTATGGAAGGAAGCACGTGTCACAAAAATGAATATCGGTGTTATAACCTACCATATTTACCTTGGCATTTAACGGATCAAGCACTTCTTTCCCAACCCCTCTATTTTGATTTCTTTCTATTTTTCATCTCATGTAGGCCTTTTCCCTCTATCATTATCTCCATGGTGGAAAACAATCCTTATTTATGATTTATTCATATTTAGATCCCTATTTTGACTAGTAGACACATGAGGGATCCCCTTTTTAGATCTAGACAACTTGTATGACATTTATTTAACAATAGAGGCCAAATTTTTAATAGTATCCTCAAGGTTGGCTATCTTTGTGGACTATGTCTTTTTCAAATTGACCAAATTTACATCATCCCACTTATTCCTAGGATTTCTCATAGACATTATGTTATTTTCAATTTGGATAAACATATTGAATGCAAATAATAGGTTCTTAGGAGCCTTATCATGCAAGTAGTATGCATCTTTCTTTTCAAAGGCTTCATAATACTTTATCAATCACACTACATCACTGGGCTTGATGTTTTTGAGAAACCACACCATATCTTTGTTAAATCATGTGTTTAATTCTTGCACACACTCATTTGGATTCTTTTTGATGTTTTCAAACTCAACCAAAAGAAACCTTGGATCAACTATTTCATCATATTAAATTCTAAAAACATTTCTTCATTTCTTCCCATGAATGGATGCATCCACATAGAAGAGAATTGAACCATTCTCATGCATCTTATTCTAGTGTGTGCACAAAAAATTTAATGCATGCATCTCTATACTCAACCTCATATTATTTAATGATGTTATAAAAATCCCTTAGGTTCTGATCACCACTTACTACACTATTCTTATGGAATTCAGAAGACATTTCCTTACTTTATTTGGGACTTCATTAGGATAACCTTCCATGTCCTTGAAATTGATAGGTTTGAATTTGGGAATGTAGAATGTAGAGCATTCATTCTCATATAGGTCCATATGCCTCATGATTGGTTTAATTAGAGGTTCAAGAATAACTAAAAAAGGGATGTGATGGGGTCAATGAGGTGGACTGTGTCATTCACAACTGGGAGGGGATTCAACTAGTTGAGAAGGAACTTGATAATAAATTAGACTATAAGTTTCAAAATCACTAGGAGAGCTATGATAACCCTCAACAATGGAGACCCAAACAAAATATTCAAGATTATCAAGATCTTGAGAGTCCAAGCAATCTTTCACGACTACAATATGCTCTTCAATGGGCATCCAAACTTGTCTCCTTCATATTTGATGCAAACTTAGGGGTGGGACAAGTTGTTTGGATGAGTCACCTTTGAAGGATGATCTCAATCCTTCCATCTTAAAAAAAAAAAAATACTCAAAGCTAAAGGTTAAAAAATATATTTAAACTAGACACTAATCGTCCTTGAAACCAAATGATAAGATTGGAGTTACCACTAGAATCAAAGTTATAGAATATAATAGTTGACAAAACATTGTGATATAAGCTAAAATTAAACTTGTTAAAGCTTAATGAGATAGAAACAAAAGATACTATATTTTTTAGAATAATGTTCAAAAGGGGAAGGACACCTTCCAACATGCAACTTTGACAACTCTTTGTAATAAACTCAATAGATGTCAAATTATCAAATATCTAAAATCTTGGCACGTCCCTAGTGGAGTGATACAAAATTGATAGCCAAGATAGTTTGAATATAGAAATTAACAAGTAGAGAAATTTCAAATATGAAATAATTATAGCTCTCTACAAGATTCCCCAAACCAAGTGCAGAGATTCAATGTTTTAATCCAAGGAAATGACACTAGAAGCATGTTGGTTCCTAGTTGTACACCTCTCACACTTATCCCTGCACACTCAAAAGAAAATAACAAACAAATATTTGAAAACCAATGATGGCATTGTATCTTGGGGAGGTTTTGGCATCTAGAGTGAACTAAATATAGAAAATGATTGAGAGGTACCTATAAAGGGTATAGTCAGCTCCCTGCTACTTCTATCTTTGCTCAGATCAAGGTCAGAAGACCTATGGTGTAGCTTACTCATATGGAGAGATTATAAAATTCATCATCCATGGGGATTATTATCACATAGAGACATAAATATGACTAGTGGACAACCAAACTTGCACACTCCACCTAGGAAGGGTTGTCATAAGGAATGCACAAATGCTCTAGGTCACATATAAGCTATTGAAGATAAATATAAAAGTGCTTAAAACTTTAATTCTAAATAATTATCAATATCAAGATTAAATTAAATATTGTAATGTTAATATTTAGAATATAAGATGTAAATACCATGATCTCATGCATTTATAGGAAAATAACACTTGTGATATGCAACAAGGATTATATCATTTATAGGGTAGGACAAGTTAGATGATAATAGAAAAAGGGTGGTATGCTAGATATTTTTCAAAAAATAGAGTATCTTGAAATATTTAGGACATTATTCTTTCAAAATATGTAGAAAAGAATCAAATTCAAGCAAATGGGAACTACTATTTGATCCCTTAGAACCTAGAGCATATACTATAACTAAATTTTTAGAACACTTTTCCTTGTTAAATCTATAGACCTAGGGTGCCCTAAAAGGTCATTTAATAACATAGTTCCAAGTTAAACTATATAAATGGATTTATAACCTATATCCATGCTCAATATGATAAACAATAATGAACACAAACCCAAATATCCAATCAATAAAACTTTTAAAACATATTAGTGTACTTCATCAATAGGAAATAGCAAAGAACCATAAGCATTTTCATTAAATTCAAAATAAACCTTACACACATTAATTTTTCAAAATGCTACCAAGGGGACAAGCATGGTGAATTTTCTATTTTGACAAGGGAGACATAAATATGCTCTTAAAGCTTTCTAATGGTTGTATATATGCAACCACCTTAGCAAGAGAGACAAGATCTACACACAATAATATATCCCAAAAGTTTGAAGAGCCTAGACTTAGAGATAAAGTCCAAAGGAAAAACAACCACAAACATAATTACCAACCTCTTAAATAGAGGAAAATGCCTCTATTTATATATTTTTTACCCATTTCAAATTTTGGAGTGAGGGTTGTAACCTACAATTGCCAAATTTCCACCAAGATGATCCTAACTGGAACAAATCCTTTGCCATGCCTAGAATCTTCATCTAACTACAAGGAATATCATTATTATAATTTCATCTATAAGAAATGATGAAGACTTGAAGCAAATGTTTTTATTTCTTGGTTGGAAATGACTTTCACATGAGCTAGAAGGAGGATATTCATGATGGAGGCTGAATTAAATTTATCTTTACGTGTAACTACCTAAGGATATCCTTGATTAATTATTTAGATAATTGGAAACTTCTAAATAGATGCCCTCCCCTTTAAACATGCCATGGAATAACCTAATCTTTAAATGATGGCTTTGGAATATTTTAGATCCATGACCATTTAAATGATCTTCTTTGGAGTGGCCCACCTTGATCTTTAAAACCTAAAATATCTCTCCCATTGGAGGAGCTTGGATGAGCAAAACATGAGAAAATGCAATACCTAGGTTTACTTTATCCATTTACTTTTTTGGCTCCAACTTGCCTTTTCACATTTTACATTTTGTATGTTTTACCCTTTCAATGTTTGATATTTTCACATGTTTTCATTTTTATGGTTTCCTTTGCATTATCTCCTTTTCAATCTATAAATGCATTATTTTCAACCTTTGACCTATTTGGGTAAATCCTGGCCCCTCACACAAATTTGTAATTTACAAATTTCTATGTCATAATTGATACTTGTAGTTCCCCTGGGAATTTTCCTTAGGTAAATCTTAAAATGAGCACATAAGAGGTTAATAAATCCATATTGAATTGTAATGAATTAAGCATTGACTTCTCCATTTTTTAAGACTTCATGTCTTATGTAGGCTTTATATGCAATCAAAAATGCATCATGTCTATAAATCAATCCTGGTTTAGAGAAGATAGAGCATACCTACACTTATGATTGGGTATACATTTTTTAAGTGGGGGCATGACCCATATGGGGATCTTCTAGACCCAATTATATGATCACTTATCATAATACACCATGCTAAGAAGGATAAAAAATCCTATAGTCTAACACAATAATGCAATAACCTTTAAAGAGTCCTAGATTTAATGTAAACTCTATTATAATAAACAAGAAAGTAAATATAATCTAGTACACACCAAATCTTGTGGTATAAAGTGGGGGTTAGAAACAAAAAAAACTAAACTAAACATGCATAGAAGACATATACTCTTGTCAACATATAGTAAATCCTAATACATAGAATAAAGAATGTAATATCCCCTTCTAAACAGGAAATATAGCAACACAAAAAATCTGAACCAATATATAATCGCTGTTGAATAAATTCAGAAAGATCACAATAATATAGTCTTTTAATAACAAATTACAGATTGTATCACTTGTCCTTGTAAATTATTACAATTGTAGTCCTCTAATATGCATATAAAAATGAAATACAGTCTTGAAAACCCTGGCTTTGAAAATATGGAAGTGCAAATCGAGTTCTGGAAAGTCTCGGCCCTTCTGTGTCGACACACAGTCGCCGTCGTCGGTCGATATATCACCGACGTCGGTCTCTGCCGATCGGATTTCTGCCGACGTCGGTCTTCAATCGACCGATGTCGGTCACTGAAACCCTCTGTCTACCGATGTCGGTTCCTGCACTGATCTGTACGAACCCGTACGGATTCTGTACGGCCGCAAATTAAGCACCACTTCCCTGTCTTCAACCCCTGATCCGAAATATATATGTCTCTAGCACAGTAGATCTCTAGCTGTACAATTTATTGAATCAAAACATAAAGCAATAAATACCTGGAATATCTGTGATAACTTCTGTGTGAAGTTATCTCTCAAACCTAAAATTCTGTGATAACTTCTGGATGAAGCTATCTCTCACTTTGGCAATAGATCAGCTGATATTTCACAGCCTCTTAATTGCACACACTGAAGAGGGAACGTTCTCCAATGCAAATGGAATCCTTGAACCCTAGGCTCAGTCTTCACAGAAGAAATTCTTCAATTTTCAATAATCAATAATCAATAGCATAATGAACAATGGCCTCCATGAGAAACCCTTATACCCTCAAAAGATATGCTTGCCCTAATTAGGGTTTCTTAAATTAGAATTAGGGTTTCTAATAAAAAATAGGCTAAATAACTAATATTTGATTAAATCAATCAAATATTAATATCTCCCTCAATACATGTCGGATCCATGAACCGATCGAAGCTAGTGAATCAGGGAGTGATTCCGCACATAACCATGCCACAATAAAGGCGCTCCGCTGCATATCAAATATCCCTAAAAAGTAGGAGCTCAAGCCAAATGTGTCTAAAATACACTGAATGAAAATCAAATGAAGAAATCCTGTGAATCAAAGTCGAGCCAAGCTCCATTATGACCCTCTATCCATCTTATTAGCCTACGAAGGTCGCATAATAGGCTAACCATGAACTCAGAACATGTCAATGGAAAAGGGGACATGACAAAGAAGCACAACTACATTATCTATCTACTCTTACAAAGGAGAAAAAAAGTTAGAAATATTTACCTTTGAAGATGAACCTCAAACCCACCAAGCCTCAATCTTTCCCTTGGCCAAGGTGCTTCGTAAGAGATTTTTATGGTATGCAAGGATAATAATTACAAATCAGCTCTAGGATACACAATCTATCTATGCATCCAAAAGACTTCTCCATAAAAAAAGATATCTATCTCCAAATAAAGTATGGAACCCTAAGATTTATTCCTCAAGTAGAATGGTCAATAAGAAATGTTCATTTATACTTATTCTTCTTTGCTTCTCTTCTTACAAATGGTTGGAAATGAGCTTGTATATATAGGTAGATCTTGCCCTAAATCCTCCTAGAAACATTAGCTATATAGGGTCCACCTTGTCGACCCTGTATGTTTTTTAGGACAATTCAATAGGTCTGAGCTAGGTCTGTCAAAGGGATAACAAACTCAAAGAGTGAAAATACCCCTAGATTGTATAGGGTTGACCTAGTCAACCTAGTAAAGCTGACTATCCAAAAGGGAATTAATGAAAGAAAAGGAGTCTAAATCATGAAAAAATATTGGAATAGGTAAGGTTGAGAATAATAATCGTAGGATAAATGGTTTTAAAATATAAGTGTGTATATGGCAAGTGGCAAATGGGATAACAATCTTATGAATCACCAATGGTTTGCCCACTCCTTTCCTAGTGCACCCCTTAAGGTGTGAACTTAGAGAGATTGAGACTTGATGGGTTATTATAAGATATAAAGTGTTAGTAATTGATAAAAGTTTGAAAATATTATTTGTATACATATGCCCTACTTTAATCTCATCACATGTCATGCAAGCGTAACATGAGATGGTGCTTTAGGAAATAGAACATGATAACAAAAAACATTGATGCTAATTAAAGTGTAGTAAGCAATAAATAATATAAAGGAAAGGATAGAATTGAAAAACACATAATTTTACTTACCTTAATTTTGTAGATAAAAAAGTAGACTACAAGATATGTGAAGGTGTCCAATGTGAAGAACACTAAGTGAACCTATAGAAGTTAGTGCAAAAAATAGAAAAAAATCAATTTTTTTGGAAGATCAACATATGATGTGTAAAATATTCTCTACATCATCATGAATCTAATGCCTTTTGTGGTTTTGAAAATGGATAAGTAAAAACAAATATATAAGAAAAATAAGGAATCTTTAGGAAAATAGTTGAATAATTTAAATTGTTGAACAATGTTTTTAAATAGGGGAAAGAGAAATAATTTGGTTATTTTGACTTTTGAAAGAGAAAAAAAAGATCTCTAGAGACCAAATGATCTAAGATGGTGTGGACATGATAAGATAGATGAGGAGAGGCTCTAGGAGTGGCAACAGGTGCACTACAGGTATGCAACTATGAATCTTAAGTTAGTTTTTGAGTATTTTGTTCAATTAAGAGTATTTTTATAAAAATGAAATTTTTAGCATTTCTAGATGTCAGAATGAAGCAAAATTATATTTTATAGATACTAAAAAATAATTAGCAAATGGGTTTAAAGGAATTTGGAAGAAAATGCAATAAAGCACTTTTTGGGTAAAATGTAATGGGTCAACAACTAAAAACATTTGGGTTGACCCAATTGAACTAGTAGGCTAAAAATATGCAAAGTCCACATTGTTGACCCAGTAGGTATGTGTCAACCCCATACATTTTGTAGACTATCAAACTAGTATAGTTTTCCAACTGATCAAAAAATTCTAGAATGACAACAGAGTACTAAGGAGGGGAAAATAAGAGGGTTAACTTAGATTTTTAAGCCAACAAGGTTAAAATTAGGAAATTTTTTATCAAACTAGGTTGATTAAAGAACCAAAAGTATACAAAAATTCATGCAAAAGGCCTAAAGAAGGCCATAATATCCCAAAATAACCAAGGGAAAAGAACCAAATAGCATAAATATAGGTAATAATGAGTTAATTAAAGCAGTTTAAGCTTGTTTTTTATTAAAATTGTAAAAAAAATGTATTTTGACTATACATGACATGGAAGATCTAATACATATTTTGTTTTATCCTGATTGTAGGGATGACCTCAATTCTATAGATTGGTATATGTATCAGGGCTACCATACTTTTTAGAGCCTCTGTTCATTAGTGATAGAGTTAGGATAGTAGCTATAGGCCTAGTAAGGATAGGTGACATTTGTAGGATTCCCTTGAGCTTAGATCTATTAGTCATGTTCCTTGGATGTTAGTAATGATTGATTAATACCTTTAGATGTGAGGTGGATGGGGATGTGGTAGAGGTAGTTATCATGTTGGAAGATATGCATGCCATCTTAGGGCTACCGATGACAAGAGCACTAGTGACTAAAGGCATACCAAATATCTTGGAAGAGAGGGGAGCCTTAGTTATGTGGGCTATAGGCTTAGATATAATATTATGAGGTAGGAAAGTTAGTATATTTGACATGTATGCATCACAAATTTTAGATATCTAGAAGGCTATGATAGGACTTATGATATAGTGAGTGTTATATCACAAGTCCAATAGCAAGGTACAACTATTCGTGGTATCCTTGACCAAGAGCATTATAAAAGAGGGAATACTATATCATCTCATCTCTATCATCTGAGTCCATATCATACATAATCTATATGAGGTGTTGGTTAGAGGGCACAAGTCTATAAGATTGATCATATTATTGATGGCTTGGATCTATGAGATTTTTCCCATGTATCAGTTAGCTAGGTTTCTCCATGTGGTTGATGATAGGTCACCTTGAGTTTAGAGATGGAGAAAGAAACAAGTAACATGGATCATTCCCCTCATGACAATATTATATACTATGAGATGTGTATACATAGTGTGGTATCCATATGGGAACATAAAAACTACATGGTTGAACTAGTACCTAGTTACACCAACTACAATAAGGAAAAAGGTGATTGTACATTATACTTGGTGGATAGAGACACATGCAATGGCACAAGTGCTAGGATAAATTAGCTTACATCATTTAATGTCACCAATATTGATGCCCAAGTAGTGGACTCGACATGTGAGAGAGCTAGGGGGAAGGAGGGGACTATGGACACTAGTGATGAGGCTGACACTTAGACCACATCATGAGTAACCATGGTTTGGATGAGCATGATAGGGAGTAGAATAAGAGAGAGATTCAAAGGTAGTGGCACTAAAGATACCACCACTAGATCCAAAGTGAGATGAGAAACAACCATTGAGGAGATAATATTGATGGAGGTGGGAGGAGTAGGAGAGAGTGAAGACTATCACCATCCTTAAAGACCTAAAAGGTGAGCTAGATGATAGTTGGATGATAGAGAGGCCACTCAGGCACAAGCTAAGGTGGATGCAAGCCATGATAACTGGATTTAAGTTGAGGAGGAGACCTAAAGAGGAGGTTCTAGGAGGCCACGTGGATAAAGAGACTATGTTAGGTAGTCATGTAGATGGTGAGACCAAAGTGGCTAAGACACATATTGGTAATAAAGATGACTAAAATATTGCTTAAGTTTTTATTTTTAAATAGATATTAGATGTACATATATATACAAGATATGACAGTGATCTAATATCTATCTAGGTGTGATTTTTTAGGCATTATTGAGGATGAGGAGGAGATATGAGGGTCCCTATTGAGAGGATTAATCCATGATGTCCTATATAATACTCTATAATTGTATGACCCTACTACATTAGAAGATCCTAATGTACCATCTACCCTAGATTAGATGAGCTGGTTTAAATTAGTAGGGGAGGTAGTGGGTGAATATGAGCATATAGAGAGAGAGAGAGGATAAAACCACTAAAATGATTGGTATAGGTGAGATATGGGCATGGTAGACTTGGTAGAGGAGAGAGATGTTCATCTAGATATATTGACATAGATGACACATGCACAAATGGTAATGCATACCTAGTTGATATAGGATCATATAATGACCAAAACCAAGTTGGCACATGCATAGGTGTAGATAGTGCATTTATAGGGATAGGTAGAGGGATTGATATTTTGGATAGCCTTATTAAAACTTACTATTTGGATGAGTCAAATTGAGAGCTTGAAACTTAGCATGGCTAGGCCTTGAGATACACAAGATGGGGCCTAGCCATAGAGATGGAGCATTATATATAGTTGTATTTTTTGTTTCAAAACTTGTGAGATGTATATATGATGTGTCATTTTGACATATTGATGTTGATTGTGTATGTTATCATCATTATGGTTTTATTTTTGGATTCTTTGGATATATTTACTTCTAGCACATGTATTTTAGCTTGTTGTTGTATATGATATAGGAAATATATGAGATGTGCTTTCTTTTCTAGCATTGTGTATAACACATTCACTGTTAAAAAAAGAAATAGGAAAAAAGGACTTAGTAAAATATAATCAATAAAAAAATTGTACTACACACTATTTCAAGTTGGGAAATGTGTAATAACAAGAAAAAGACTAATTATAAAGAACCAAGAGATGGTAAAACAAGATGGTAAAAAGGAATTTGTTTTTAAACTAAAGTGAAATATGTTTACACCAAATTAAAACAAGTAAAATAATACTAAATCTTTTTGGGAAGTATGAAAACAATCTAATAAAATGGAAGGTATGTAAAATGGCATAAATGGTATAAAAACAAATTAAATTAAGTCAATTAATTATACTAAAAAAAATTGAGAAGTATAAGAGAAAAAAAATTGGAAAAAAAGATTGGTCTTAAATTGATCACACTAATTCAAGCTGGGAAGTATGAAAAATTCAAGAAATGGTTGTATTCTTACATGCACTTAGAAAATAAGAAGATAAAAGCAAAAACGAAATGAATTAATAATAGAACACATTAAATTTAGCTGAAAAGCATTTTAATGACATGTAAATTCATAATCAATCACATCTTATCTCATATTTGACACATGTAATTTTTTTTTGTGACTTGTATTATTGGAATTTTTTTTTAGGAATGTTGGGTCCTATCCATGGTCTTACACTACAACTCACAAAGAGAACACCACTGGGGTGGAAAAATCATGACATTCAGGTAACAAAGGATGTGGGTAATAGGAAGGTAAAATGTGGTAATATTTTAGGATGGATAGGTCCTATCTATGGTCTTACAATGCAACTCACAAATGAGATCCCAAGGGGAGTGACTAGTATTTAAAACAATATTTATCAAGAGGAAATATGATGAATATATGGAATGAAGGAAATGGGAGTGTAAAACTCAAGACTTAGGCATATTATGAGAAGACCTTAGGAGGAAAGAGGCATTCTAAAGATATGAGAAGACACTAAGTGATTAATGACCATAAAAGTGCAAAGGAAACTTGTTTTCTATAGACAAAAATCTTTGTAGGTAGATAAACATGCTAATAAGAACAACTCATTAGGGTAGATTGGTAAAATAAAAATAAAAATGGACCTACCTTCTCATGACATGTTCCTCATTATTCAAGACCCCTTATAGATCTGTCAGTCCACTACAAAGATTGGGTACTTGCATGAGAAAGTAGGTATCACTAAAAGATTTTTTATTCTCCTCTTCTAATATACTATCCTACCATACCCCAAAGGACCTCAGATCTACCATGAGGCCAACTATAAAGTTAAAATTTGACTAAAAGAAGGAGATGTGCTTTGAATAATGTATTTTAGTGTGATTTGACTTTTAAGAATATTTTTGCCTTTTCTATCATTTCCTTTTTTTAAATGATTTATATTTTAAATTTTTATGGATTTTAAAGATTCCTCCTCCATATGGATTTGGAATGACCAATCATGAGATATGTAGTGATACACATGACTGAGATTTAGGCTAAGGCTAAAGGAAGCTATGTAATCAAAGATAAAGAATGACTAGAACACTTAGGCTTAATAATGAATGATCATGTGATCTCAAGTCTCAACCATGTATATGCTTAGTTTCTAAAAAATGAAGAAGGAAAAAGGAGATCCAAAAGTGGACCAATGAAAGGAAACTATTATGGATGCATTATTTGTTAACTAATCACATGGTAAAATGAGACAAAAACCAAAAGGAACATGGTTTATATAACTAAGTCACAATGAGAATTATCTATGAAAAATGGAGTTAAGAAAGCAACCAATCATGAAAACACAAAAATTGAGAGTTTTGAGAAAAACTCAAAAAGTAAAGATAAGACATTTATAAAGAAATATAATCATATGTGAATATAAATGACAAGGCAAGCAAGATATGATACCAAAAAGTAAAAAATCACTATATAAGAAAAATATGAATTTGACGTAGTGTCAAATGATAAAAAAAGATAGAAAAGAATGAAATTGGATCACAAATACAATCAAATTGTAAATGTAAATACACCATGCTTGTGCTCATAAGTACTAATAAATCTATCCACACATATAATCCAAGACATTAGATAAATCTCTATAAATTTGGATATCAACTAATACTAATGTCTCATCAATCTTTGCTTAAAATTGGGAAAAGACTTCTCTTCTAATATCCTCAACTTTAAAAGTTAGAATTATCAAAAGATCATTCTGAGGAAAATTAGGTAAGGGATGATCAAGATAATGTGTGTGAGCAAGATGTATGGGAGATGTAGGAATCACTAGTGGAAAAGGATCCATGGGTGAAGGAATCATAGGTGGAAAAGGATCCATAGGTGAGGAAACATCTACAAGTGAAGGAATCATGGGTGGACATAAAAAAGATGATGAAGGGATCATAGGTAGAGATGGAACTACTGGAGGTGGAGCCATGGGAGAATAAGGAGGAGCCTTCTTGTAGGAATGACCTATGGGAGGAATGGAATAGGGTCCATGAATAGTTATAAGGTGATCCTTAAGGTGTTGTTTAAGGATGTGGTAATGATTGGTGTGATGGGTACCACATTGGTGGCATAGAAAATATACCTCACCATACTTAGGTATATATGTAGGTATAACCTTTAAGGGAGGCATGGATTTGTCTAAGGAAAGAGAGGAAGGATGAAAAGTATCAATATATTTTTGCAACTAGTGACAATGGGTATAATAATGATTATTTGTCCCATGAAAGTAATAGATACAATTTTGAGTGATCTTAAGAGAAGCACTCATAGAAGGAGGTATAACATGAGTGGAAGAAGTCAGAGAATATTCATTGGCCCATTTAGTGGGCATAGGAGCCATCTTAGGAAATGAAAGCAAAACATAACTAAAATAAGATGGAGATGGATAAGGAATGGAAATAGGCTCAATGAAAGGAGTAATGGGATGAGAATAAGGGGTAGGCTTAACAACATAAGGAATAGGTATAGGCTCAAATATAATAGGAGTGAGAATAGGCTCACTTATAGTAGGATCAAGAATGAGATATGATAAGTAACTTACTAAGGGAGGAATGGGATCCACAAAAGGTCAAAGAAGGGTTGCACTAATATTACGAGTAAACCAACTATGGTGATTAGGCAAACTAATAAAATCATACTCCTAAAAGGCTCCTAAAAAATTGGAGGTGTTGGTTCCATCTCTACACTGTGATAAAGAGAAAATATTAAAATTAGGAACTATAAATGAAGGAAAATGGGAAGATGCATGAAAATACTCAAGTAAATAATAATGATAATGGTAATCTTGGCATCACAGGCCTCTACAAGAATTCCTAATAGTGGATCATATAGGGAATACCTATCATTGTAATCTGGGGTATGAAGATTAATGACACAAGAAGGGATGACCTTATCATCTGAGAAAGTTTGGTGAATAGAATGTCAAATCTTGGTTAATACTATGGGAATATCATTGTAAGGAGGCTTTTGAGAATGAGGTTACAAGGAAGTATGAAGCTATGAGATGAGATGATGGAAGAGATCAAAAATTTTGATCTTTAGGTTAATCTCATTGAGCTCATCATCATCAGAATCTAAGAGGTTAGGAAGAATATTTCCAATTATTTTGGAATGCTCATTATAACCTCAAGTTGAATTGATGGGAAAATTAATATTCTATGACTCATGGAATATAACGTTAAGCAAAAGTTCAAGAGTAGGAATCTTGAAGACATCACGGTCTTAGAATTGTTCAAGATTCTAAGGGTTAGTGTCACCCTAAATCCTATAAATGGATTAATTATAAGGGAATTTAATGTATTACTGGGTGGAAGAAGCAATGGTTCTCATACGGTGAGTCCATGGCCTACCAAGTAATATGTTATGAGAAAGGGGAAAGTTAAAAATCATCACCTTCACATGAATGGTAACAAGTGGGATAGTAATGGAAAACTACATATAACCTAGAAGAGGCATTTTCCTTATATCATATCCTTGGTAGGTGATACATGTAGACTTTATATTGCATTATAAATATCCAAGGGTATTCAAAAATTATAGAGAGGTAATGTAGGTGCCAAAACCCTAATCAATCAATGTATGCTTAACTTGGATATCACCTATTTGAACACTAATGAATAAGGGAGGATCATCTACATGAATTAGAATCTCATCAGGGATCATAGAAACTATGGTAAATTTTAAGGAAAGAGAAGTTTCTATAGTTTTATCAACATTTATATACATCTCTTGACATTGTTATAATATATTATCCTCAGATCCAGATAAGGCTACCTCCCATCCTATTAGGGGAGGATAAAGGATATTTATCTTGAATAATAGTTACATAAGATGGTTTCTATGATGAGGAGAAGTCTTAATAATCTCAATAAACTAAATTTGGGATGGGAGATTAGTGAGTTCCATGATGAGATCGCACTCATAATAACCCATAATAATATTGTTAGATATAGGTGCATAGTGATTATGGAGGTCCTTAGAAGGAGGAGCTGAAGATCATTGGAATTTATGTTGATAAAAAGAATAAGGTTTAAAACAAGGTTAACAATCATGTTGTGATGATGAATTAATTGATTCAATTTAATTTTGAGAATTGGTGGAATTGTTAGTAAAAATTTGATTATCATTATTGTTAGAAGATGGTGGAAGAGTCATAAAAAGAGAATAGGAAATGTTATCTAAGGGATAATTATAAATTTAGTCATCAAAAGTAATAAGTTCATCCTATCCAAACTCATTAAATGAGTTAGATAATAATCATAGATAACATGATATCTTGTATATGAAGGAGGAGTGTAGATAGGTTGGGAATCGATAAAATCAACCACCCTTCACATATTAATCATGCTAACAACATTCTCTTTATAATTTGGTTTAATAAAAATTTATACATCATTTATGGAAGGGGTGGATATGTCTTGATTTTCATGAATAGGTTGGTGATTAGGAAGATGATATTTATATATAGCTAAATGACCATTGGCTTAGTTCAAGGCTTGAGTTTTATCATGTGATTTAAAATCCTTGAAATCAAAATAATAAGATTGTTGATGATTTTGAATGATATAATCGTGATCAAAATTAGGAACAAGAAGAAAGACTATATATAAATTATGAAGTTGTCTATAGGTCTAATGAGAATGACCCCAACTAGCATGAAACCAACAAAACTTGTTATGATCATACCAGGATTTCATAGGATTAGTAGGGTCAAGATAACATGGCAGAGGCCTAGGTATATGCTTAAGAAATTTATCTGAGGATAGAGGTTTATGAATGTTAATGTTGTTTGGTGAAGATAAGTGAGGATTGGTATATTATTGATAAGGAGGATTTAGTTCGAATGGAGGGATGGGAATGATAGCTTGAACATTGTGAATGGTTTCATAATAATTTGTAACACCATCATTGGTAATATTATGATTTTTATCTTTTAATTAGGAAGTGAGGACCTATATAAGGATAGGCTAGCTTGAATTGATGCATAATAAAATCTTGTCATTTAGCTTGGTTAGTATCCTCCTCTAATGTACGTGGAAAGAGAGAGTGTGGACCTGATATTGAAGTTTAGGAAAAAGGGAATTGGTAAAGAGATGGAAAATATTGTCACCAACCATGTTATGTTCACATTTGTTTGACAAATTTTTCCACCTTTTAACAAAGGCTTGAGTAGTTTCATTTTCAATTATTTTCAATTTATGAAGTTGGCCAAAGTGTTTTCAAGAAGATCAATGTTTTGGAACTCTTTAACTAAAGCATTCACTAAATCCTCCAAACTAGTAATGGAATGTGATCTAAGTTGGTTATACCAATCCAAGGCATCACCTATGAGAGTTTTGGCTAAGAGTTTGGTAGAGTAAAAGATGTTTCATTTAAGCCAGTCCTTATAAATATTTCCAAATGTTTTAAGAGGAAGGGTGGGATCAATTGATCCATTATAAATAATTAAAGGTGTGATACCTCTAATATCAGTGTTAGTAATTTGAGTACTAAGAGGTTCATTTTGGAGATGATTAATGGTTTTTTGACTAAATTAGGTTCAGGAATGAGATTTCCTTGAGAATCTCAAAGAGGAGGAGGGGAAACATTTTGGTTATATATGCCCCAAGCTATTGGTTGAGGATGATATCAAATATGAAGAAACTGGTTTTGCATTTTCATCATTTGATTTGTGTTATGAGCTTGAAATATATTCATTTGATTGAGTATTTGTAACAATAGTTGGTGTGTTTGATTAATAGTTTTATAATAATTATAGGTGGTATTAGTGGTTTGGGTACCACTATTGGTGTTGATATGAGCTTGAGAGGAACTATGAGAATGTGAGGCACTAGTGGAAAAAATTACTTATGTAGCAAAAAATGGACTAGTGAATGGTTGAGAAGAAGAAGAAGTAGTAACATGATTACCTTGGGTAGAAAATGATGCACTACAAAATATATTAAAAATAGTGGATCTTATGAGATGCCCACTATATTTAGATCCTTCCATGTTATTGGATATATAAGATATGGAGGTGGAATAAGTTATAGAAGAATAGGTCATGGTATAAGAAGGGGTCATGATTGAAGGAAGAGGCAAAGAATAAAAAAAAGTGGTACCCCTAAATCTAGTTGACAATATAAGAGTAGATAAATGAGTATAGTAAATTTGAACACTAAACATAAGATTGTAAATAATAGAAGGATCATTTCTTGATGTTGAGGAGATTTAAAGATAAAGATGAGCATTTTGGGGGTATACTCTAGTTTGTGATGGTATTCTACTGAGAAGAGAGGATTACACTATGAAGAGGTATTAGGAGGGGTCCCATAGTTCATTATGCAAGTGTAAATATGAAATTTACTAGAATCCAAGATAGGATCGCTACTCTATCTATGGGAGACCATATGAGGGTTGGTAAGATTCATCATGTCTACTAACTACAACTTAGTATTGTCATCAAACAAAAAATCCATGATGAAAGGCAAGAAAGAGAGATTAGAAAGCAATAAAATAAGGAATGATATAAATATTATAGGGTTAACTAGGTCAACCTATACAAAAATAAGCTTCTCAAACTATACAAGGTCAACTAGGTTGATCTAGTATAGTGAACATGAATTGGAAAAAGAATAAACACGGTTTCCAAACTATAGAGGGTCAACTGGGTTGACCTAGTATAGTAGAAAGGGAAATTTAAAAATTGATGACATATTTATGGATTGAAACAAGAATTTTTTTTCAATTAATTTGAAAATAAATAGTTGAAAGGAAATAAATAGTCAATTGGATTAATGCTAACCAATCCAATTAAAGCACATAGAACAAAACCTTGCACCAATACTAGGTAATGCAAGTTTTTGCAATACAAAATACAATTAAACAAAGAGCAATACATAAAATTGTAGAGTAAATAGATACCTAATTGGTCAATGTGAATGTTAATTAGATTATTAAGATATGATTTTAAATGTGATGGGAGGTTCATTTAAAGGAACTAGAATGGCAATCTAAGGATGGTTTTAGGTAGTTTGGGATGAAAGGGACTGTAGTGGAAATGATATAGGATTGGTATTGGGGCCTACCCCCTCACTTCACACACCACAATGATAAGGGTTTTGGGTGATTATCCATAATATACCATTAACCATGCTTTATACTTAACCCAGTATCAAGTCATCTTCCACCTTGGTGATGAAATCCAAGTAGGTTGGCCTTGGGTAGACACATGTTAAAATTATTTTTTATATTTTTTGATTTGGTCATGTGTGCATAAAATAAAAATAGTTAACTAAATGATTAATTGAAAAAAAATTATTAAGTTATGTGATCTAGTTTAAGCATGCAGGTAAAAAGAAAAGAAAGTGTGAACTAATTACTATCATATAAGGTTACTTCTAACTTTGAAATAAGGTACAATGTTGATATGGTCAAAAATTTATGCATGAAATATATAAAAAGGTCAACAAGGTCAAACTTATACTATAAAAGTAAGGTCTGAAAATGAATAGGGTTTCTAGAGTCAACTTAGTTATCCAAAAAACACATAGAACACAAAACTAAGTCGGTAGGGTCAATCTACTTGACTATGCAAAGGCAGTTTTGAAGACTACAAACTATAAAAGGAAAGATGTAAAGAAAGAGATAGAGAGATATAAATGAATTTTGGTGGATTAGAGATGTTGAGAATGAATATTTATTTTTAAGAACCTTGATATATGCTTGAAAATTATGCTAACTGGGTCAACTAGGTTGATCAAGCTTTACAAAAACTTGCTACTGAGTGTTTGAAATGTATAGGGTCGACTGAGTCAACCTAGTATGTTTAACCTAATTTATAAAAATGTATAGGGTCAACTAGGTTAACTTATTAGTCTATACTAGATGTCTATAAATCTTAAAAACTATACTAGGTCAATAGGATCGATCTAGTAGCCTATACCTGAAAACCTATACATAGAAGTTAGCTACTGGTTGATAGAGTCGATCCAATATGGTAAATATATGATAAAAATAATGATGAAATAATGAAAGAAAATGAAACAAGATGAATAAATACTAAAAGGGTTAGTTCACATTGGGTTCACCAAAATGTATTATGAAGGTGAAGCCAAAGTGAATTTAATACTAATAATAAAAGAAACAAAAATGGAAATGTGAAGACAATCTAACTAGTGGTGGGATAGGATTCACGTTGGGTTCACTAGAATGTATGTAATAAAAAATGCATCATGTTTATAAATAAATCCTAGCTAAGAGAAGATAGAACATACCTACACTTCTAATTGGGGATACATTTGTTAAGTAGGGGAATGACCAATATAGGGATCTACTAGACCTGATTAAGGGATCACTTGTCAAAATACACCATGCTAGGAAGGTTTCTAAAGCCTATAGTCTAACATAATCATGTAACAACCCTAAAAGAGTCCTAGTTTTAATGTTCACTCTATTTTAATAAATAATAAAGTAAATATAATTTATTACACACCAAAACTTATGGCACAAAGTGGGAGTTAAAAATAAAACAAACTAAAATAAACATGCATATAAGACATATACTCACATAAATGTATATAGAATCCTAATACATGGAAGAAGGAATCATAACTACATTATTTATCTACTCTTACAAAGGATAAATAAAGCTAGTAAAACTTACCTTTGAAGATGAACCCATCGAGCCTCAATGTCTCCCTTGGCCAAAGTAATTCACAGGAGATTGTTGTGGTATGTAAGGATAACAAAGACAAATAATATCTAGGCTACACAACCTATCTATGCATCCAAAAGACTTCTCCATAAGACAAGATTTGTATCTCCATAGAATGTATGAAACCCTAAGATTTATTTCTCAAGTTTAATGGTCAATAAATAGATGTTCATTCCCACTTATTCTTCTTCATTTATATTCTTACAAATTGTTAGAAATGAACTTGTATATCTAGGTGGATCTTTCCCTAAATCCTCCCAAAAATGTTGACTATACAAGGTCGACCTAGTTGACCTTGTATGTTTTTTAGGATAATTCACTAAGTCTGAGCTAGGTTGGATAAAGGGATAACAAACTCAAAGAGTGAAAAATACCCCTAGATTGTATAGGATTAACCCAGTCAACCTAGTACAACCAAATATCTAAAAGGGAATTAAAGTAAGAATAAAAGGATAAAGTATGGAAAAATACTATAATGGGTAAGTTTGAGAAGAATAAGATTAGAGTAAATGGTTTTAGGAGATAAATGTGTAGATGGAAAGTGGAAAATGGGAAAAAATATTATGAATCACTAATTTTCTACCCACCCCTTTCCTAGTGCACCCCATAAGGCATACTCTTAGAGAGATTGAGACTTGATGGGTTCATGCAAGATACAAAGTGTCAGTAATCGATAAAATTTTGAAAATATTTTGTATGTAGGATTTATCTAAGGTATACACCATATCATAAATTATATGATCATAAAACCCTTCATATTGGCATACTAAAAGCATAGCAGTAACATGAATGGGTTGTAAGTGTTTTCTCATTACTCCATTTTCTTGAAAGGTGTCTATCCATAATGTTGACTATCAGTAAGTATGTTTCATGCATGAGCTTCAAGCTTCTAATGTATTCTCAAGAATCCAATAAATCAAAATACCCCTCATTATCTATACATACTTCAAATATGTTATATATATTCTGTAATGGCTAATGGGTTTTATGCATCATCCATTCATCAGGGCCACATTTTAGAACTGACACTTGACATATCCATAAAACCCATTCATTGCCTTAATTTATGCCTATGGGATCTAGAACCATCTAATCAATTTGTAATTTCTTTCAAATCCTCAAATTTCATGAGGAACTACCATGCTTCATTTGCACTTTGCCTAGTTAATCTATTGTCAATGGTGAAATCTCCATTAACTACATTACATAGGGTTCTTAAACATGATGTGTATACCTAAGTGGCATCACCATGTCATGTTGTTTATAAATATATATTTTTTAAATTATTAAATGACCATTGCCCCTTTGAAAATACTTATTTCATTTTTAAACATCTGATTATCCCTACATGGATCACAATAGACTGTTGATCTAGATTTGAAGGATCAAACACCATTGGTTATCTTCAAATATTTATTATGATTATGACACTTATCACTACCACATTCATCCCAGCTATGTTGAAAAGTCCGCTCTACCATGGCTTAAAATTTATGTCTATATGCCCATCATTTAATTTTTACATGACTATCATTGACATCTATATGACCATTAAATTTAAGCCACAATAGATAATTATCAGGATTTATTTTGATGTCCACATGGCTATCATTTGACATTCTTGTGAACATCAATGACATTCGTACAACCATAAAATTTAAGCCATGGTAGATAATTTCTAGTATTTATTTTGACATTCACACCATCATCATTTGACATCTGCATGAACTTCAGTGATGTCTATGCATCCATCAATCTTTAGACCCCAATGGATAATTACTAAGCTTTACTTTGACATTCATGTAACTATCATTTCATGTCCTCATGACCATCAATGATGTTCACATGACCGTAAATATTTGGACCCCAATGGATAATTTTTGATCTTTACTTTAACATTCTTAGGATTGTCATTTGATTTTCACATGACCATCATAATTATTGTTCAACTTTAAAGACCCTTAGTATAAAAATACTTACCTAAAGTTTTGGGACATTAATAAATACGATGTAGAATTTAAGACTTTGAGCTCAGTTTACAACAAAGAGACTTGATGTCATTTAGAATACATTAATAAACAAAAGTGACCAAGCATTAGTGGATATAAAAGTAACCCAATATGTATTTTTAGAATAAGGTTTAGTTGTGTTAATAAATCTGGTCAAACCTTAGTATTAAACCTAGACTAAGTCCATGGCATATTTAGAATATTCCCACTTAAAAATGTTCTCTCCAAAGTTGATTTTAAAATAGAGGGTCTAAGCTAGGTCAATAAGGATAAAATACCTTAAAGTGCTTAGACATGAATTTAACTCATCTTTTCACAAATCAAAGTCTAGTAAATATCAAATTAATAGGGCATTTGACCTCTGATGAACACTTAAAAATAGGAATCAGGCTAAACAAATTAGGCATTTATGCCTAACAAGGGCTCAATTACTTCAATGCAATTTTGGGAATTAATATCTCTTTGTGAAAAGAAAAACCCTTGTTATTCATCTTCATATTGGTTGTGAAAAAATGTCTTAGTGGGCACATGGTGTCGAGTTATCCCAAATACCCATCTATCAATGAGCATTGCCTACATATCTAATACTCTGAAGAGGGACTTATAATTATGTAGTTATCCCCTATGTGTTGGCTTGTGTATGGATCATGAAATGTGTTATAAATAAGTATAACATTAGCTTATCTTGTAATTTTATAAATATATCTTAGGCATCTCTTTCATTAATTCAGACTTGTAGATGTGTTGTCCCTATGACTGATACAAAAATATGATAAAATAGGGAATAATTTCTAACTTGAATACTTGAATGAACTAGGTTTGATTTTGTATTTATACCAATCCCTTTGGATAATATATTTCATTAAATCACATAGGCCTCAACATAGGAATATGTTTCACTTGTAAATTGGATGAATTTAAGGAACTAGACACTTATGTTTGGATAGGACACATGCATCAACGTAGGTGTCTAACTAGGACATAAGTGTTTGGGAAATTTGAAAAAATGTGAATGTATACAACATGTACATATAGAAGATAAGAACATTAATAACATGAGAATAAAATTGGTAAAACTAAGATATAAATAATTAGGTGTAGAGAAATGGTGTATTCAAGCCTTTTTGTTAATAGGAAATGTCTAAAAGTTTTAAGGTACATCCATTATATGTATTTTCCAAGTGTACAATACTGAGGTGCTATATAATTTAGAAATAGTGCTTACACAAATCAAAGTATTAATAAGTAATAAAAAATTATATATCCTCAAGGAGAGATAAAAAAAATTATTTGAGAATATATTTTGAAGCTCACTATCAGAGATTTGATGTAACATTTTCATAAGCATGGTTTTAAATTTAAACACATGCTCAACATGATTTTAATTAGGTCCTTATTTAATTTAATAAATTTTAGAAAAATGACCTTTGGACTAAAGTTCATAGAAAAATATGATATGAACATATCATCCATATCATTCAATCAAAGCACATAACCCACATGTAGGGTGTTTAACTAATCTAAGGCATATCTAGTGATATTACATGCAAAAAAATGTCATACTCTCATTTTTTAACCTTGAATAATGTACTTAAAACACTGTTTTAATAAGTTCCACTTGTTATTTTTAATGTTTAGCCATCTTATTTTAAACTAAACCTATTTTATGATTTTTATGCAATTTATGAGTCTCAATGTTATTTCATGTTGTATAGTTGGTTACATTAAAATATTTATTTTTTATAGCATTTTATATTCCATTATCTTTGTACATGTGATAATTATGATTATTTTCATGATTGTAGGTAGTCTGATGGATGAAATAGGCATGAAGATGAAATAATCTAGTGAATAAATATAGTGACATACAAATATACACAGGCATAATCATTTAGAGAGACATTTATGTATGATTACCTTAGTTTCATATTTTGATGTGTTGAGCTAGTATTATGAATATATTTCAATTTTATGTCTCATGTTGTGGCCATATTATAGGGTGGTATCATTTTGATAATTGATTAGATTCAATCAGTTTTGATTATCATAGTGCCACTAGTTCTCATTTCTTATATATTGATCACACTTGGTTATGCAAGCTTGTCTTCACTTTGTATAATGGTATTCATCATAGTTTGACCTTATGGGACATTATTATTATTCCAAAAACTCTTTGTTAATAAAGATAATTATTATTGAATTTTTTTTTGATAAATAAAAAAAGTTATATTGGATTTTTAAAAACCATGAAGGTGTTGACCTTGAGTTGAAAATATTGGAGAAGATAAAAATAAATAAGATAAAAAGAGAGGGAAATAAAATAGGAAGGAGATAGTGGGTTGAGCCTAGTTTCACATATTGTGTGGGAATATTTTTTAAGGCATCATCATGCATTATTTTATTCTAAGCCTCCACTTTACCCTACCTCTTATTTTTACATTGATATAGTTATTGAAATAGTTATTCTATAGATTTATAACATATTTGGAAAGTTTCCAAATGGGAAACATCGCAAGAGAAAAGGGGAAGGAGATAACCAAGGAAATCAAACAAAATTTTGGAAAATTTGAGCTCAAATGTAGCCATTGAATTGAGAATTGAGTTTTTTAATTATTTTATTCTTCTCGTTCTTATTTTTATTGATGTTGTAGTTGGGTGCCATGGTAAATATTTTCAATGCTAGAAAGAAATAAATGGAGAAGGGGAATGAGCATCCTAAAATTCCTTCCTTACCTTATAGGATTCCATATTTCACTCTTTTTCATCTCCAATTAATCTCCTCTATCAAAACCATGAAACCTTAGGTCTCCCTCTCTTTCTCTACTCTAATGTGTGTCTTAGATTGTTATTGGGCTATGTTTGATTGATATTTTATTGTTGGAAAAAAACTTAGTTTCTTATTCATTATTTGTATAATTTGGATGTAAATCCCACTTACTCTCTTATTGTAGATGGTTTTAAGTTGAGGAAAATAGTTACAACCCTAGATGGTTGAATTTTATTGATGGGTTATATGCTTAGACTATATGAGATCATTGTTGCATTGTGTTTTGTGATTATTTTATTCTATTACCTATGTGGGAGAAGTTATTTTTTCATGGTATAAAAATAAAAATAATTCATCTCTCTCTAATTAATTTTCTTGTGTAAAACATTATTACAATGTTCTTTTTCTTAGGTAACTCTTACATGACCAGGATTATGGTCGAGTTGGTGAGGGCCACCAATGGTTTCACTCATATTACTCATTTCCATTATATTTAGTGGTTACATGGTGAATTTTTTTAGTGGATATACTAGATGCAAATGATTGGTTATACTACTACACTCATATTCTCTTTTATTTTGACTATTAGGATCAGTGATTGTATTGTTTCCTAGTAGCATATAAATTGGTATATGTAAATTTTATTATATATTTGATTAAAGAAAACCATAATAAAAATAATGAGATATATAAGGTTTGTAATTATGTTCTATGTATATTGTTATATTGGTTTACATTAAGCTTTAAATTTATTAATCTAGTTACTATTTGGTGTAATTTTTTTGGATGCATAATGGTCACTAGTATTTTGACCAATTTGAAATAGAGTTATATTATTAAGTCAAGTTATCATTATTTGTATATGTGGATACTATCATTTATATTATACTTATCATATACATATTTATGTCTTATTTATAGAGCATATTGCATAATTATAGAAATAAAACTAGTGTAGATGTAAGACTATGCATATGATCATTTATCATATTAATCCATCATGGAAATAGTATCAAGAGAAATATTACTCTACTAGAATATGAAATATATTATGTTTTTCTGATAATGGAAATAGTGATGATCCTTAATTGATCTTATTCTAGTTTGGTTTACTATGTATTTCTATTTGGATATGTTCTTAACTTGAAGTGCACTATATATTCCTTCTTTATTAATTTTAATGCTTAATGGTAGCATAAAGAAATATGGATATGCATACCTTATATAAATATATTATAAAATCTCCAAGAGATAGGAAGTAACAAATATGGTTGAATTACAGTATTCTTATTTACTTCTATCAAATTTCACATTAACTTTTGTATCATTCTTTACTTATATAAATTGATATCTATATATTCTTAAATTATATATCTCAAATATTCATGCATTAGGAAATACTAGGCTTTATGTTAATATACAATACCTAGAATAAGGTCTATTTATCCTTGAATGGGATATTGATTCTACCATTACATCTTGTACTTATAGTTTGTATTACTGATGCATGAGGATACCCTATTGGTATCCTGCAACTAAGAGGACTACATCCTAATAATATTATTAATGGTATTCTTAGGAAAAGGAATGATAGATTGTATGATATATCTATTCCCACAATAATTTATATTGTGTATTCTTTTAAAAACCCTAGCTGGGTGGACTCAAGGTTGAGAAGGCTTACATATTCTTGTATTTTGTCTCAATGGCATAATGACTTGTGTTTAAGTTTTACTAGCTATATATTTGATTCATTTGCTATGGAAGAGTGAGGAGAGTATAATTTTTAACCCTTGTGAGTTTTTTACCTATTTGAGTTTATTAGATAGTGATACTTGAACTAAACAAATTAGTTTCTTTGATAGTTGACTATATTTTTTTAGAATGGCTAGTATCTTGTACCATATTAATTATATGAAAATATAATCCTATTTTGTCTAACTTAAGATTAGTGGCTTGAAATTTAAAATAAAATTATGCTCTCAATTATACACTTAATGAATTAAGATTTGCATGCATTATTGTTTGAAGCTATAATTTATGTTTCTATAATAGGAGTATAATTAGTTGTATGTTGCTCTAGTAATAACAAAATCAAACAAAATTTTAAATTCATATAATATTGTTAATCACTTGATATTTTTTAATTTGAAATTATTATTGGAATTGGGAGTATTACACTTAGGTTTGAACTTCCATGATTGGTATGGAATATGAGAATTCTAACCTTGTGATTTGGCATGATTTAACTATTATTGATATTATATGTTATTCTCTTAGTAGGAATTTATTATTTGACTTACACTTATTAATATGGATATTATTTTTATAGAATTTTGAGACTTTTTTTATCATTGGTTAACATTATAGTATCTACCTTTGTTTAGGGTAAAATAAAGGCATTATATTTTTTACTTAATTTTTTCTTTGGGT